>VFXL01000240.1:0-45963 GCA_009761765.1 Phenacoccus solenopsis | reverse complement strand
GGGGATGGGAAGAGGGATTTTTCGCACACTTTTGTTGTGGGATTTAAGATCTTTGCTCATGACTATAAAATTTTCTACAATTTTTAATAGATCATTGCTCTTTGTTTTGTTCTAACCAGGCTTTATCCATGTTTAGTCTTACCATATTTGAAGCATGAAATCCGAATTCTAACGTTTGATAAAAGAAATCAATTCGTGCTTTATATCTTAATAAAAAGTCGACGCCTATGATCATATCTGCATTTGGATTTTTCACTATAAGGGGTGCGCACATAAATTTTTTTGTTTGATAAAAATTGCTAACTTTGTTTTTCCTATTAAAGTTATTGTTTCATCACAAGGTCCAACTGCTTTTAGGTCTGTTTTTTCTAACTTCCAATTTTTTTGCATAAATTTATCAGATATTAATGTAAAATTACTTCCAGTATCAATAACTGCATTAATTTTTTCGTTGAAGCTTTCAATTTCAACATGTATTTTCAAATTTGGCATATTAGAGTTGTTTAAAACAAAAAATTTTTTCTTTTTGTATAGGGTTTTTTCCCATTTTCTTTCAAAGTTTTTCGAACGTTTTTTATTTTATATTTTGTGCGCCCCCAATTGTTTAGTTTTTTTGCTTATTGTAACAGTCATTAGCAATATGTCCAAATTTTTTGCAATAGTTGCATTGAATTTGCCTTCTTCTATCATTTTTTTCATACTATTCCAAGGTCTACCCCTACCTCTTGTAAATGAAATTTTGGGTGTTGATTATTCGAAAAATTTGGAGTTTGGTTTCGAGGATAGTAATTTTGGAGTTGGTTTTGAGGGTAATAATTTTGAAATTGATTCCAAGGATAATAATTTTGGGGTAGTAATTTCGGTATTGATTTCGGGGATAATAATTTTGAAATCTGTTTTGGTCTAAATTTTCACCTTGCTCCTGACGGACTGAACGAGTAGAGTTATTATTTAGATTTTTTTCGTAACTTATTTTATTGATGTCCGTGGTGTTATTAATTTTTAGTTCACGTAATTCTTTTTCCAAGTTTTTAATTTTTTCTCCCATATCATTTTCTTTACGTTGTTCAGTAAGGTATTTTTTCTGTTCATATTTAATTATATTTTTTTGTATTTCTTCTACAGTTTTGTTTTCCATCATCCCTATATCAGATATTATATCTGCAGGCAGTCCCTTTAAAATATATTTACATATGTTTTCTTCCTTCATTTGAGGATCTATTTTAGAGCACAGGGCTATTATTTCTGCAATATATTTAATGGCATCCCCACCTTCTTTAAGTTTTGTTTTTGAGAGGGTCAATTCAATTTTATCTATACTACCTAAAAATTGTTTTTCGAGTAGGTTTTTTATTTCTTTCCATTTTGTAATACCTTTTCGTGCCGTAAAAAAATGGTATAACTCAAGCGCTTCTCCTTGTAAATAGAGAGGAAGTGCTTTCAGCATTTTCTCTTCGTCCCATTTATTTAAATCACAACATAATTCGAATTTTTTGAAAAAATTATTTATATCTCCTGAACCATTGAATGTGTCTGGTTTTATTATTTTCTCCATTTTTAGATTTTTGTTTTCACTTAAATTGATTTCCGTTTTATTCTCTATAATATTTGGTTTTTCAATTTTTCCCTCCTGATTTACTTCTTCAGAGTCCGAAAGATCTGATAAATTTGTTTCACTTATTAATCTATATTTATGAGGATTAAAAAATGTTTCTAATTTAAAATCGTTTTTTTCTGTTTCAAGAAATTCAGTGATTTGTTTGCGATATTCGCTGTTATTACGATGTTCCTTAATATTTTGATATATATTTTGTATTTTTATTCCTATGTCTGGGAATGTTTTTACAAATTTCCGTAAGTATTTTCTTTGTTGGTCGATATTGCCCTCACAGGTTTGGTAGTATGTATCAAAAATAGTTTCCAAATCAGTCTTATGTAGGTTTTGGATCCAACCTGTTTTTAAGTCGTTATTGCTTTTTTTCATATAGTTGTTTTAAGGGTAAGTGTATGTTGGGAAGTAATGATTTTGATTGGTTAAATTTAAATATAGCACACTTATAAAATATTTAAAAAATGAACTTACGAAAAATATCAGTAAAAAATATCAGCACAAGTGCAAAAGGAAAGAGAAAAAAGATTTTAAAGGCCGAAGAAGAGAGTGAGAAAAAAAAAATGTCTAGGTGAAATGATAATTAAAATACCTTAGTTATTTACTAATTTTTCGATGGTTTCACTGATTGAAGTGTGCGCAGCTTGTATAGATGGCGCGTTGATTGATGTGTGCGCAACTTGTATAGATGGCGCGTTGATTGATGTGATAGTTGCTTCACGATGAATTTTGAGTACGATAGTTGTCTTCACGATGGATTTTGAGTACGATGATTTTCACGATGGATTGTCACTCTTCACAGATGATGTTAGCAGGATGAATTATTTTCCGGATAGCTTTCTTGAATTTTGGTTCGGGCGCCACTTGTTGTGTCCTTTTCGGTTGGAGGATATAAGAAAAAACAAATCTTGTTCGCGAGCGAAACGTTTTATTGTTATAACTGTTTACAACTTTTGTAACTTTTAAACAAACGGATAACTGAAAAAAATGCGCGGAGTTAGAGTACGCTACCGCGAAAAAGAGAACGGGTGCACAACCGACCGAAGCTTGAAATTTCGATATACCCGATACAGGCATGTACTCCACTGAACACAACTAACTCTACTCACTTTTGGTGGCCGCTGGTGGTATATATATTTGCCTCAGATAGGCGAGGCGGCGGCCTAAGAGGCAGGGGGGTTTCTGCTGACGACGGCGTTCTCAACCGGACGCCTTTCGGGCGCGCACCGGTTGCGTTTCGCCGACGCAGCAGCACTTGCACGTGTGATGCCACCCGATCCCCGGTCGGTCCAAGGGCACCGTCGACCCGGTGTAGTGTTACACGCCAGCGGAAGTGCTGACGAGCCTAAACCGGTTCGACCGGTGTAATGTGACACCGACCGCGGTTTCGCTGACGAAGCTCAACCCGTCGGTCGGTGAAACATGACACCCGACCAGGAATGCGGTTAGCATCCTGTTTCCGCCTAGCCATGGCCACGCTGTGCTGACGTAATCAACACTGTAAGGTGACCCTGGCTGGCCGAGTGCGTGGTGATATTCCCCCTGTGATTTTTTGGTCATAACAGTTGCTAAGACTTTCATGATTACAGACTACACCCAACACTAAGTCTGAAAATCACTACCCTATCCCTTCCAAAACCACATGTGAAATTGAATTCAGAACAAATGTGTTTTTTGCCACGCAATAATCATATGAATAAATATTTCTCAAATCATCTTCAAATGATTTGAATTCTTGGTCATTCCAAATATGATTCTCATTTCTTCCACCAGAGATCAGCCACTTTGCTTTAAATTCTCAACATCCTGGTCATCAATTAACCCTACACACGAAGTTTAACCTTTCTAGGTCGATTTGTTGACGAGATAAATGGAAGATTCATGAAATTTCTTATAACTACTTCCTCTCCGAAAGCGGTTAGTCGCTCTAATTCCCCTCTCAATTTATTTGGGAATCTAAAATTAGAGTAAGTCAGTCCCTTGGGCTTTTTTTATTACAAGACACAGCGATAAAAAACTTTCGTCATTTTGTGTACCCCACCACTTTTTAGATCGATAACCTCTCCTTCTTCCATCCAACATCATGTATTGAAGTGGATTACGGTTACTGTATACCTCTCATCCCCAATAATCATACGAGTTCATACTTATCACATTAACACCAATTTGAGGCTCCTCAAGCTCTACTCAAATTTTGATAATCCGCCATTCTGTATCAATTTTGACCCAAATTCAAGAGGTCATATTTTGGTCATCAACTAACCTCACACACAAAGTTCGACCTTTTTAGGTTGATTTGGTGACAAGATGTGAAAGATTCAAAAAATTTCATGACTCGAAACTTCCTCAAAAAGCCATTTTTTGCTCTAACTCTCCTCCAAATGCCTTCAAGAAGCTAAAATTTGGATATATTAGCATCCGTGATTTACTCTTTCATATGAGATAAAAAATGAAAAATTTGACGAATTCGCACCTTCTCCAGCTCCCTTCAAACTTTAAGGGATTCGCCATTTTGAATTTTAGCGAAAAAACAAATAAGAAACTTTTTCACATTTTTAAGAAGATTCCCTCACCAAATTCTCAAAGAATTTCATGAATACTCGAGAAATATGTATAATTGTATAATATATTATATATATCAAAAAGCTGTACATTTGCCAGATGATCACAAATGATCGGAAACGCGAAGATTTGAAGACCCCCTTCCCGACCCCCTCAAACAAGTAGGCTGTAACAGCTATTGTTTTTAATTAAAAACTTAATTGAAAAAGATATTTAAAAATCAAATAAGAAATTAAAATTAAAAGAACAAAAAAGAAAAAAATTTCATTCTCATTTCATTTTTGTTTCTCCTTTCTTTGTTTATTTTTTTCAAAATGGTGTCTTTTGTTTAATTCAATTGAATTTCGTTTTTCTTTTTTTTTTCAAATTATGAATCTTTTCTTCGTTATGAATTGCGAGTTCTTGTATTGAAAAAAAAAAAAAAAAAAAAAAACGAAATTCAATTAAATTAAACAAAAGATATCATTTTGAAGAAATTAACGAAGAAAGGAGAAACAAAAACGAAATGAGAATCAAATTTTTCAAATGTCTTTTTTGTTCTATGAATCCTTTCTTCGTTATGAATTGCGAGTTTTCGTATTGAAAATCAAAAAAAAAAAAAAAAAAAAAAAACTTATTAAACTTATTATCAATTTTGTCAGTGCACTTCAGTAGCGCAGTCACAGCTAACCTTAGCAACGTGAAATATCTTATACATTTCACTTGCATTTTCGAAATACACAAAACAATTTCAAACATTTTTGAAGAAAGGGGGGAAGGTAGGAGTGAAGGTAAAATACTTTATAGAATTTTCTCGATAATTCCGATACTTCATCGTTTAATGGTTCACACGCGTATAGCGGTAAATGGTGCCCTAGTCATTATAAAACTAAACGGGTAACCAGTCCGACACCCCTCTCCCTCAGTCACAAAACGACCGCGTGTTCACTGTACAAGTGTACACCACAATCCAACCATTCGACATAAAAAATTATCTCTGGTATAATGAGACCTACGATACAACATACGTTGAAATATTCCACACTTGTGTACACGCTGAAAATATGCGAAACGTATGAATTTCGCGACCGTGGCCAGTTTTTGTAACGTATCGGACAAAAGATATCGTAGGAACCAGTTGCAAAATTTTTGGGGACGCTAAAATTTCAAAGTTCAAGTTTGAAATTTTCTTTGTGAATGTACGGAACTAATTAACGTAACCGTCTGCAATAGCTACTTGGATACAATGTAAGCTGTATAATTAGCCAATTATGCTGGCCGAGTAACAAATTATACCGAAAATTTGCGCGTAGATGTTTAATTAGAAACGATACAGAGGCGAATTCGTTCCTAGATTACTTTTTTATCAGCGCGGGCGATAAAGAAATTATCTTTTAGCATGTGCCACTCATGCGAATGCGGCTATTTAGAGTTCTATGAGTGGAAATTTTTTTAAATGAAATTAAAAATCGCCAAATCTAATTTGCACTGGTTCGTTGGCCTTTGTTCAAATCGAGTATCCGAAAATATAGATGTGGCGATAAATCCTAATTCTTAAAACACGCGTACACCTTTCGTGTTACGGAAACGATCAAAAAAAATGAGTCATACGTATACTCGGTTCGGCGACGTAAAAAAAACACACAAAGAAAATGAATTACGACTTGAAAATATTTCTAATGCATTACGTTTAAATTGCACGATTGCGTAATTTTTTTTTCAGTTTCTCGTTACTCGATTTTATTGTTTGCAAAAACCAGCGCGAATACCATTTTGATATAAATTTCAAAATTTTTATCAAATAGGATTACTCAAGGTCGTTGGGAAAATACTTCGATATAAAAATACCGAAAGATGATACGTGCAGGTAGATTCTGCCTCGCTGAATGAAGCTCTTCGACTGGTAGTCTGGTACTGATACGAAAGTTCAACTTCTTTGATACGAAGAAATGTGAAAAATTCTGACTCGAACGAATATTAGCCGAGCCGCGTTTTAGATTAAAGAGAAGCAAAAAATACAATACGTTATCTTGGTAATACGAACCAGCGACCGGTATCATAATATCTAAGGTGATTTACATCAGCCACCGTACGTGCTACGAACGCTGTAATTACGGTGGGCGAAAATTACAACGCATTCGCTCGTTATTACGGGATATGCGATTCAACGAACCACCGAGATAACGAATTTTTTTCGCTAATAAAATTCACGCTTTGAGTTCGCGTCTGGTTTTTTTTTTTTGGCAGACTGAACGTCTAATTAGACATAATTCGCTGTTTCTTTAGCAAGTTTTTAGTTTGAACTTCTTCAATGCCTTGGATTTCCGAGCATGGAATGTGTAATCTCAAGTTCTAAGGTATTTGAACCATCGGGCTCATAGCTACTATAAAATCTGAATAATGGACTATTTCCAGCTCCCTTAATGTTTCAAGGGCTGGTCAAAGAACACTTATATGTATATAGGGATGAATACGAGAAACTCTGGTTCTGAAAAAGCTCGTTTAGTGCATTAGACATATCAAAGTTTCTCAAAATTCATCACTCAAATTCAGGAGCCAGCTTGCTCATATTTTGATTAAAATTTCAAAAACGATTTTTTTTAATATAAAAAATTAAATTTCAGTGATAAAATTTTATAAATCCGTCAAATGAAATTCGACAAAAATTCAATAAAGCTCGATTATTTTTCGATTATCTTCGGTAATTTTTGAACATAATTTTTGAAGATTTTCAGGACTTTTAAAAATGATTTTTAGCCATTTTTGATGACTTTTTATGGTTTTTCTCAGTTTTTAACAATTTTAAATACGTTTTTGATTTTTTAAAATAATTTTTGGCCATTTTTAATCAATTTTGATCATTTTCATCACCCGTCGACTATTTTCATCACATTCAATAGATAATTTTTTCATCACTTTTTGACTGTTTTTAATCATCATTGAATCGTTTTCGAAAGATTTCTGGCATTGGAGTACACTTCATCGAAGAAATGAATAGAACCATTTTTGAAGTAAATCAAAAGCTGATTCATCTTGTATGCGATGGTTTTTCTTGTAAACGCCATATTTACCGAAATAAATGCAGAAAATGCTGGTAATAACAATGTTCACGTCAATGAGTATTCATAAAATTCGCTCAAAATTTGATAAGAGACTCTTTTAAGAATTGCGACGAAACCACTTTTTCATTTTTTCGACACACCTCAAAATGGCAAATCACTCAAATTTAAAGGGGGTTGGAGAGGGGACAAATAAATCAAATTTTTCGTTTTTGATTTCATATGAAAGAATAAGAGACGGACACTAACATATTCAAATTTCCGCTACCCAAGTGTGTCTTAAGAGAAGTTGTAGTGAAGAACTGTTTTTGAGGAAGTTTTGAGTCATGAAATTTCTAGAATTTTCCATATCTCCTCACCCAATCAATCTACAAAGCTTAAACTTTGTATGCGGGTTCAGTTGGTGACCACAATATGACCTCTTGAATATAGATCAAAATGGATGCAAAATGGCGGATCATAAAAATTTGAGTAGAGCTTGAGGAGCCTCAAATTGGTGAAAATGTGGTTAGTATGAACTCATATGAGTATTGGAGATAAGAAATACACTCTATTCCCAATTAACCTCCATACATGTTTTTGGAGGGGAGAGGAAGCGGTTGTCGACCTCAAAATATGGTGGGGGTATATGAGATGCCGTAAATTTTTTACTGCGGCGAGATATGATGAAATGAGTCCAAATGACTAATCTACTCCAATTTCAACTTCTAAAGTGCATTTGAAGGGGAGTTAGAGTGAAAACGGTTTTTTGAGGATGTTTTGAGTTATGAAATTTCTTGAAACTTCCATATCTCCTCATCAAATCAACCTAGAAAGCTTAAACTTTGTATGCGGGTTCAGTTGGTGACCACAATATGACCTCTTGAATATAGATCAAAATTGATGCAAAATGACTGATCATAAAAATTTGAGTAAAGTTTGAAGAGCCTCAAATTGGTGAAAATGTAATTAATATGAACTCATATGATTACTGGATGAGAAATATACAATAACCCTAATCCACCTCCATACATGATGTTGGAGGGGAGAAAGAGGGGTTATCGACCTAAAAAGTGGTGGGGTACACGAAATTATTCTGATTTCAGGTTCAAGTAAATTTAGAGAGGTTGCAGAGCAAGAAACCGGTATTGAAGGGGAAATTGCATACTAGAAATTTCATGAATCTTCCAGATCTCGTCATTAAATCGACCTTGAAAGTTCAAACTTCGTGTGTAGGGTTAGTCGATGACCAAAATATGACCATTTACACATATGGGGCTACCTATAAATACTTACATTGTGGTTCCACCCGTTGTGTTCGTTTCAATTCTATAACTACTGTAACTTCATAATATTGTGACCCAAATCCTCCGTATTATCTACGGTCAGTTACATGGCATTAGCTGAATACTCTTGACAAATGCCCAAAAAACAGAATTTTTTCGATCATTTTTCATCAAGAAAGAAATTTCAAAAAGAAATTTCGTCAAAATTTGCGAATGAATTTCTAGAAAATTTCGATGTTTTGCACCATATTACTTTTTTTTGTAAAAACTCGACATAAAACCAAAACCTTAAATTATCCATACAGTTTGCAAATAAAAAAAATAAAAGATAAGGTTTTTTTAGGCGAAAGTACGTGAAAGGGTTTTTTTTCCAACTGTCAATAGTATCTACTTTCAAAGAGTAGCTATCACCTATACACATATAAATATCACTACGACATTTCAAGCGATAAAAAATGGTCAAAAGTCATTATACTTTAGTACCTTCAGGGCAACAGTTCCAATAAATTTGCCACTAGAGGTGTATCGTTGCGTAATAATAATAAAAAGAGATGAAATAAAGGCGTTTTATTCAACATTTTTTATTTCTGACATCGTGAAAAATGAATAAAAAAGTGGTAGTGACCGTGAAAGAAGGTAAAATACGCGGATTTAAAAATAAATCAAAATTTTCCGGCAAAGAATTTTATTCATTTTTAGGAGTTCCTTACGGACAACCAACTAGTAATCAAGCACGTTACAAGGTAATGAACGATATTTTATTTGAAAAAAATTAACGAGCAGAGGTAATAATTTTTTTTTCAACTTCATATTCGTTACGATGTCGCGAAATAGGACCCGGTAAAGGTGAAACCTTGGAACAACATCTTAGACGCAACAGCGGAAAAAGGAGGCTGTACACACTTATCGTTGCAATTAAAAGAAAATATAGGCTCCGAAGATTGTCTATACAATAATATCCACACACCAAATGTAAACACATACTTAACTGGACTTCGAGAACACCTCAATCTTATCTGACAATAATTTAAATTATTGTTTATTTTTTCGTAAGCTGGCCCCTGGTACTGAGCCATTAAAAGCTGTAGTTGTAAACATTCACCCAGGTGGATTTAATATCGGATGTCCGGATCCTTCAGATTACGGATCTCCGGATTATGTAATGCATCATGACATCGTATACGTATGTATAGCGTATAGAATTCACATCGCAGGTAAACAGTTTATAATTTTCGTTCGTTAATTATATTCAGAGGTAAGCTATGCGGATTCCTTTATCAAGTATTATTATGTCGTAGGATTTTTAAATCTAAATTTAAAAGAATGTTCCGGCAATCAAGCTTTGAAAGATATTATTTTGGGTTTGAAATGGATCAAGGATAACATAGAAGTTTTCGGAGGTGATCCCGAAAATATAACTTTATTAGGAGCAAGCAGCGGTGGCACGCTAATCCATTGTTTGATGCTATCGCCCGCGGCTAAAGGTACTGTTTTGGAAATTTTTTCCTAACATTAGATGGTAATGTAATAGGTTCAATGAGCCCGATGCCCGAGGTTAATGAGAGTTCAACTAATTTCAGACTTAACAATCAGAAAAATACACGAGTGGATCAGGACTAAAGTTTCTGAGAGTCGTCTCGAAGCCCCTTAGTACATGAGATACACAGCATCAATATACAATACATTTCTGCTTTCGAAAAAAAATTTAAAAATGTAAGCAGCCATACCGCATTATTGGAGCTGAGTTTCTATTTGGGCCTTGTTTACATTTTGAAGTAATTTCTTGAACTTTTCACGTCCATAAGCCACACTGATTATGGAGTCCGAAAACCACCACTTATCCCTTGCAAAACCACCTACAAACTTTAATCTAGAATATCTAGCGCTTTTTGTCCCACAAGAATCACATGAGACCATATTTTTCAAATTTTAATCATTTTAGGCTCCTCAAAAGCTCATCTCAAATTATAACTATTCGCCATTTCAGATCTATTTTTAACTCCGCTCTGGTCCCCAACTAACCCTACACACAAAGTTTGAACTTTGTTTGATTTAGCGAAGAGATACGAACGATTCATAAATTTTTCACTCTCCATTTCCCCCCCCCCCACCTAAAAGCTGTTTATCTCTCTTAATTCCTCTCGACACCCCATAAAAAAACTGAAATTTGGGCTCAATTCACCGCATAATATCATAATCGAAAATGTTTGATTTTTCGTTTACCACCAGCCCCTCCCTCCAGCCTGAAAACAATATACCTCCTTCTCTTGACATCACTCGTGAAAGTGGATTTGGAACATAGTACAATTCTTCTTTTCAATAATCATAAGCCCACATTTCTCAAGTGTGAGCTATTTGAGGCTCCTCAAGCCATACTCAAATTTTTAAGATGCCTAAATTTGAATCCATTCTGACTCCGATTCAAACTGCTATATTCTAATCCCTAACTGACCCCACATACGCAGTTTCACCTTTCTAGATTAATTTGATGAGGAGATATAAAATGTTCGAGAGATTTTACGAACTCAAAACCCCCTCAAAAATCTGTTTTCTACTCTAAACCCCCTCCAAATGCACTTAGAAATCAGAAATCTGAATATGTCGGTGTTAATGACTCGCGCTTTCATACGAGACGAAAAACAAAAAATTCGAACAATTTGTCCCTTCTCTACGCCTTCTCAAAATTCGAGTGAAGCGCCATTTCGAGACGAATCAAAAAAATGATAACGGTATTTTTTTTGTATTCGTATGAGCAACCTTTCATGAAAATTTGAACTGTTACGAGCGAAAAGGAAAAACCTCATACGGCGATCATTTAGAAATAAGCTGAAATGCAAAGATATGAAGGCCCCACTTCCACTCCAAACCTCACCTTTCCCAAGCAATTGTTTTCCACATCCACTAATCAGCTGAATAAGGAAAATATCAAATAAATTACATAATTATTTGTTTAAACTTTTTTGAAAACCGGGGGGGGGAGGGGGAAAGGAGGTGACATTTTTGAGATTTGTGAACTGCAACATACAAAATCTTCTAATAAAATGAAATACATTTACAGGGCTTTTTCCATTCGCAGAATGATTCAGTTGAATGAACGATTTGTACAGGATCATTAGACACCCTGACATGACGAGTGTCAAAGTTTTTTCTCAATGTATAAATAATTATTTATTTTCCCTCACTTCGTAGCATAAGAGGGTAGGGATAAAAATCGCTTAGAATTTAGCCAAAGATTGTTCTTGTTGACTCACAAGGTACATTTTTCAGACCTTTGATTCAGCTCAAAATGACAGTCCACTTAGATTTTGAGGAGGGCAAGAGTAGCTCTTAAAGGCTCAAAATTTTCAATACCGATGTTCTATGATAAAGTGAATTGAGGACAAAAGTATATCTAAATTTTAGATTCTTAAATACATTTAGAGGAGAGTTATAGGCAAAACAAAGCTTTTTGAGGAGGTTTTGAGTCATGAAATTTCTTGGGTCTTCAATATCTCCTCATCAAATCGACGTCGAAAGCTCAAACTCGGTATGTAAAGTAAGTTTTGGATCAGAATAATAGCTTTTCACATTGGGTTAAAATTGATATAGAGAAAGACTTGAGGAGCCTCAAATAGTTCAAATTTGATAAAATTATATTGCTTCATATGATTATAAGAGACGAAGATTAAACCTTTTCAATGAAATAATATTAAATTTACATAATAGATGATTAAAATCTTCACAAGTGATGTTGCAGAGAGGAAAGAAGAATAATCGTCCTCAAAATATGTTGGGGAAAGAAGAGGAACATTTTCGATTATGGTTTAATATTTAGAACAAAAAAAAAAAAAAAAAAAAAACACTTTCATTATAAATTACTGAAGTGTCATTTTTCAAATTATAGAAAAAATCTTATTCTTGCTTATAACATTAATAATGATTAATGAATACTTTTCTAGATACTTGAAATAGTTTTTTGTACAGATTTTTTGAATTTGGTCATCACTAGATAACTTTTTTACCTCTATTAATATCTTATATTTGAAAAAAATTCCCTTCAGATGGACTTTCTTGTTATACCATAAATTTACGTTTTAATATAATGTATTGGTAATGTATTGGCAGGTTTATTTCATAAGGCAATTCTGATGTGCTCGTACGTTTTCAATCCAACACGTATCACTAGAGAGGATAATACATCTTTAGCAGTAGAAGGCGCCCATGAACTAGGTTACGATGTAGTCAATGAAAATGATAAGAAAAAGTTACTATCGTTTTACAAAAAAATCGATTTCGAAGATACTTTCCTCCCATTTAGAGCGGAAAAAGCCCTACAAAAGGTACTGGACTACTGGTCGTAAGCAATTTAAAATCAGAGAATTCCTTTTCTCGATCATTCAACATTCTGAAAATGTTAATGCAGGCTTTTAAGAATCGCACGATGCACAGGTCTATCAGGGTAATCGATTTTTCGTTGAAATTTTCAAAGAATTCGTAGACTGGAAAATTAATATGAAAGCAAAGCTTCGAATTCCGGATCACTAGTTATTCAAAATTTGACAAATGCACTAATTTAAATTTTATCTGTAATTCCAGAATCTGGTCTCAGCATTCCCGAATTTTCCTTTCAACCCTACAGTCGATCAAGGAGAGAATGCCGTTCTCCCTGTGAATTTAAGAAAACTGATCGATTCGACTGCTCGAATTCCGATCATTTTTGGTATTTGCGAAAAAGAAGCCATAATGGGATTTTGTAGTGAGTAAATTTCCCGATTAATCGACGTGTAATTTCGTTTCGTTCAAAATCACATTGGAATGCTTTTAATCATTGCAGGAGGATTAAAAGCCTCAACCATGAGCCAATTCAAAAATTGCTTCCGCCAAAGTTGCTGGGGTTGGGCTCACCACATGACAGATGAACAAACCAACGCTATGTTCGAAGAAATAAAATCTTTTTATTTGAACGGCGATGGTATTGAAAAAGCTTCGTTATCTGTTTTGGTCGATGTATGAAAATTCTAAGTAATCTTATTTCCCGTGTTGGAATCCCTTCATGTACATTTTATTTCCAGATTCTCACCGACGGAGCAAATTCGGACCTTTACGATACCTTGATTAACTTAATTGCTAAGGATTTACCATCTTCAGTTTATGTTTATAAATTCGAGTACGAAAGCCGAGGCTTCCTCAACACCTTGAAGGATCAAATATCATTTCTATTAGACTTGAATGAACCGATAAACGGTTGCGTGTGAAGTTCACTTCCTACAAAATAATGGTATATTATCATTTTTAACGTATTCATTTATTCAATAACTTTTAGGTACTTTTCACATGACCGAGTTTAGTTACTGGGCTTGTATGCTTAATGAAGACGGAACCACTAAGAATGTCGAAACGATGATGAAAAAAGATAGAGAAATGATTGAAACGTTCACCAAATTTCTGGCGACATTTGCCAAAACAGGGTAATTAATAAGTTCTCTTCATCGAAAAGATGTGAGTAAAATAATAAAAAACATTCCAATCCACAAAAATATTACAGTGATCCGAATAATCAAGACTCGAAGATCGAATGGAAACCTTCGACTCCGGAAAATCCTTGCTATCTGAGTATTAATAATTCACTAAAAATGGTCGATGGTAAATTAAATAGTGAAAGGATGAAGTTTTGGGAATATCTGAAGAAGAAATATGGGAAATCCGATGAATAATAATAGTACTTGACTGGATTGGATTGGATTGTATTAGGTAGGATGAAATAGCTAATAATGGTCATCGAGAAAGCAGACATTTTTACAGCATACAGTCAATTTCTATACTTTTACCAATTTTCAACGGGAGGATGATAAGCTCAACAAATTTTGTTAAATACTTCTACATTCGGAATAAAATTTATCAATACGAACTCGCTTTCATTTTCATTTTAATAGTCATCATTAAAAATGCTGATAAAAAAAATGCACAAAATTTGAATAAAATCTTGATTTACGAAAAACAAATCAGGTGAACTGTAACAGCTATGAAATATGTAGGGTGGTTACTCTACCTTTTTCTTTTAAATTTATGTCTTACTTAGCAGTAAACTGAACTCATGATGTTCAATTTTTAAAAACTCATAAAAGAATAAACAAGTTGTTTCATCTCACTCCATGCAATGCAACAGGACGGAGGAATATTACGTTAATTTTTCAAACAATAAAATAAAAACAAACATTTGACTAAAAACAGGAGTGAAATTTTGAATAAAAACTAGAATGAAATTTTCATCAAAAAGTAGAATGTTATTCTGATCAAAAACTAAAATGAAATTCTGATCAAAAATTGAAATGAAATTTCAATCAGAAATGGAATGAAATATCGATTAAAAACTAAAAGTAAATTTCAATAAAAATAAAAATGAAATTTTCATTATAAATTAAATAAAATTCTAATCAAAAACAAAAATGAAATTACGATCAAAAACTAATATAAAATCTAAAATAAAATTGAAATAAAATATCGATCAAAAATTGAAAATAATTCACTTTCAATCTAAAACTAGAATGATATTCTGATCAAAAACTAAAATGAAATTCTGATCAAAAACTGAAATGAATCCATCAAAAATTAAAAGTAAATTTCAATCAAAATCAAAATGAAATTTTCGTTGTAAATTAAATAAAATTTTAACCAAAAACTTGACTGAAATTTGATCAAAAACTAGAATGAAATTTAAAA
This sequence comes from Phenacoccus solenopsis, assembly GCA_009761765.1. NCBI lineage: Eukaryota > Metazoa > Arthropoda > Insecta > Hemiptera > Pseudococcidae > Phenacoccus > Phenacoccus solenopsis. The sequence continues at coordinate 30,790 of VFXL01000240.1, read as the reverse complement.
TAAAACTGGAATAAAATATTTATCAACAGAATGTTATTTTGATCAAAAATTGAAATGAAATTTCAATCAAAAACAGAATAAAATATCGATCAAAAATTAAAAGTAAATTTTAATCGAAATGAAAATGAAATTTTCATTATAAATTAAATAAAATCCTAATTAAAAATTGAGATAAAGTTTTGACTGAAAACTGAAATGAAATTTCGCTGAAAAATGTTCTGCTTGAAAATCAAAATGAAATTAAAACCAAAAATGAAAATGAAATTTTGGTCAAAAATTGAACAAAAAATGAAAATGAATTTTTTATCAAAAAGTAAAATGAAATTTTGACTAAAAATTGAAATGAAGTTCTGATTGAAAATTAAAATAAAATTTTCATCATAATCACAAGAAAATACTGATCAAAAATCGAAAAGAAATTCAAGTCAAAAATAAAATAGAATCTCAATAAAAAATTGAACAAAAAATGAAATTTGTTCAACAGCCAATATAACATATTGAACATATCTGATCAAAAACCAAAATGAACTTTTTGATTTAAAATATAGAAAAAATTTGGATCAAAAACTGGAATGAAATTCCGATTAAAAATCAAAAGGAAATTCAAGTCAAAAATGAAAATAGAATCTCAATAAAAAATTGAACAAAAAATGAAATTTGTTCAACAGCCAATATAACATATCTGATCAAAAACCAAAATGAACTTTTTGATTTAAAATATAGAGAAAATTTTGATCAAAAAGTAAAATGAAATTCTGATTAAAAATTGAAATGAAATTTTGATTGAAATGATTAAAAAAAAAAAAAACTTGAATAAAATTTCAATAGGAACTGGAATGAAAGATTGATCAAAAACTGAATGGAAATTCTATTCAAAAATAAAAATAGAATTTCAATTGCATATCAAATAATTTTTTGACCAAAAACTGAATAAAATTCTGTTCAAAAATTGAAACAAAATTCAGATTGAATATTAAAATAAAACGTTGATAAAAAAATTGTATGAAATTGTAGAAATAATCTAATAAATTGATGTTTCAGCTTTTTTTCATCATATCTCGAAGTTTTTGAGTCATGCGCATTTTTTCAAAACAATAACAAGCGTTAACGATAATGGCGTTTTCTACATATCATAAGTGGAGAAATGATTATTCTAATAAAATTCAAAGTGATAGATTCGTATATTATTTAAATTTGCACAGAAATACAAACATTTATTTTCTCATCATTTTTTTTTATGCAGCGTTTACAACTGCAATGGTTATTACGCTCAGGCGCGAGGCGAAGATTTATACTTGACAATTATTACACCTAAATATTTTTGCTCGCCATTAATCTTCGTACTTGTCCGTATGGGCAATATTCTAACATATTCGTACAGCACTTTTCATGATTTCTAAAAAGTTGAAAAGCTTGATTTTATTATCAACGCATTCTTTAGAGATCGTGGGTCAGGTCTAGCTTGTTCGAAAAAATTCCTATTTCGTACCTTTTTGGTATCTGACTTCCAAGATTTTAATACGGTTAGTATTTTTTTTGTTCAACTAGTACTTACATTCGATTTGTAATTAATTTTTTATGAATAAATAATGTCGATTTTCTATTTTATAAAAAATTTTATGGCATAATTTTGAAATTGTAAAACACATCAATTTAAATAATATGAACATTTTTAATAATAATAAAATATTATTCATATTAAAAAATTTTGTTTTTAAAAATTTACATCAATTTTGAAAAAAAAAATGATAATTTCATAAATTCATTCCTTTTGTTTTTTTCAATAAAATGTAAAAATTCCAAAAAACGAACAAAAAAAATTTATATTAAAAAAGTTGAAACTACAAAATATACTATTACGCTTGGTAAATAACTCGTGTGTTCAATTTTCTATATAAAAAAACAATCGAGCACAAAAAACTTAGAAAGTTCAATGTCGGACTAGCCACGAGCGAGCATCAAATCACTTGAAATGAATTTAAAGATAACCGATGACGAAAATAAACGCGGATTTAATAAACAGGAAGGAAATTTTTAAAACAAGATATGCGCATTCTTATTATCGCGAAACTTCAAAAAAAAAATAAAAACATCAAATAATCTTAATTGGAAAGGTATCTATAATAAATTACAATAAATAATATAATTAAATCAATATTGTAATTTCACGACTGATCACATCATAATAATAAAATTACATCATTCGAATATTTTCAAGAAGGAATTCAACTCGTTCATCGAGCGACGAAGAACCTTTTGAGAAGATCGTTAACAGCGCAGAAACGGTATAAATATTTACCTCATTCCGTGCCGCCGAAAGTGTAAACATGGAATACACGCGTAAATAACATCGTATACGTTATTATTGGATACATTTCTGCGCGACAAACGATATCGTTTTGCTTTCGGCGTAGTGTTGATAGGAAACGACAAAGAGATCAGCTCGCGAGACCGCCATATGGCGAAAATTATCATTCGGTCACGCGATGTGATACTCATACATTATGATATTCCATCAGTTACAGCTACAAGATGACCAACAGTCGGTACGTGCTATGTAGTTAGCTCGCAAAAGAAACAAATACGCGATAGTACGGTAGCAGTTGAAAGGAAATTTTTCGCGCTTCATGATACGAATGTACAAAAATATCCATAGCGAAAATATGCGTTACGTGATTTTATTGTGTTACACGCTATCTCATGACAATTGTTGCATTTCTATAACCTCTTCAGGTCCCGACAAGGTCATGTTTGATTATATTTCAAGAGTAAGAAAAATATTCATCGAAACGCACATTCAGTGGTACCGCTAAACCTGATCAATTCGAATATCAATCAATACATTTAGTGGGAAAGTCCATGGGAATGGGTAATGAAGGAAGAGAGGTGTGGAGGAGAATTAGAAGATTTTTTACTTGAATTTTTTTATACATTTTTTTCGACGAATTTATTCGCCAATTCAAATAAAACTGAAAAAAAAATACCCGCGTTCTACAATCAGCTTCATTTTTACTAAATACGCAAAAAGTTACTAACAATCAACACTGTAAACCAGGAAAGTTCACTGATCGACCTTTCTCAAGTAGACGAAAGAATGTACATATAAAGTATTGCGTCGATTCCACACCTGCGCGGTTACGAAAAAATTCCGAATCGATTTTAGCATTTTCGTACAAATTAAACGAGCTCGATGTTCGCGTTCACGCCACCTTGATAGATGAAAATTTTAACCCCATCTGTATCGGTCCGTCGCAGCTGAGGTAGCTGAACTTCGCTTTGGTTTCAATGACAAAGATCCTCGAGTCGCTAAAAAGACAAAAGAAATCCTTTTGGCAGATCTTAAGTTTTTTATAGGAATTTAATACAATTATTGACAACTTTGAAGGAATTCAAAGAAATAGGGAAATTATGTAAAAGAAAAAAAAGGAAATCATTTTTTATGAGCAAAAAATAAATGCGGCTAAAAAATCTTTGAATATTATAAAAAACCAAAAAAAAATGTGCAAATTTTTTTTCAACTTTTAGCCATCAAAAAAACAATTAAAACATTAAAATGCCCCAGAAAAACCAAAAAAAAAATCCGAGATTCAAAAAGTTATAAAATTAATGTTTGGAAATTTTACCAAAAAAAAAAAATATATATTACAAATCAAAATAAATATACAAAACTGAATACAGAAAAAAAAATCAAAAACCAAAAAAAAATCCTCAACATGAAGAAAATCATAAATTTTTTGTAAGAATTACAGTCATAAAAAACAATCAAATTAAAAAATGCTTGAAATTCAGCTAATTTTGTGCAAAACTTCCAGCAATCAAAAAGCAAAAATCATAAAAATGTCCAAGCATAAAAAAGTCTAGAAACTGAAAAACGTTCAAGCACGAAAAACTAAAGAAATTTCTTTCGAAATTCCAACAATGAAAAAATAAATGTCTAAGAATAACAAAAAAGTGAATGAATAGAAAAAAATCGCCAAAATGAGAAAAATCTAAATAAATTATGTTCGAAGACTGCAGCAACTACAAAACACTCCAGAATAGCGTTGTGTCTAAAATCAATGAAAAATGGGCAAAAACGGAGAAAAAACTCGAGACGAAAAATATATTTAAAAATTTCAACTATATAAAAAATTGTTAAAAATCAAAATACATGTTCGAAATTACCTTAAAAAAGTCCAAAAATGAAAAAAAAAACATCGATGAGTGAAAAAGTCTACCAATTTTGTATAAACATTTCAGCATCAAAAAACAGTCAAAAATCGCAAAAATGCTTAAAACAAAAAATAAATACCCAAACATCAAGCATCTCCGCCAATCCATAACCTAGGCAATTCCTCAAAACCCATAGCCGACCCTCAACTAATCTGTAGCAGGTAGAAACGCCACTTCAATACATCATTAAATAAATATTTAAAAAAAAGTCTAGAAAAATGTCCAAAATGAAAAGGTTAACTTTTTCTTTCAATATCATTTCAACAATTCAAAAATATGATATAAAAATATTTAAAATTATGAAAAAGTTGAGGAATATAAAAAAATGAAATTTCGTTTGAAATTTCAAAAATTAAAAAATAATGAAAAATCCAAAAAATATCTGAAAATAACCAACGAAAAACTTCAGCCTCCAGAAATTAAAAAATGTCTAAAAATGTGACAAGTCAACAAATTTTATTCAAAAATTCCAATAATCAAGAAATAAATGAATTATAGCTTAGCCAGTTTTAGGGGGAAGGGTTTGGGTGTCTAACCCCCCCCCTCCTCCAAGAGCTTCTTTTTTTCTTTCTTTTTTAGGTGTTTAAATTAACTTTTTGGTAATTTAAACAATTTACTATCTTTCCCACTTGACTTTATGGAAGTGAACCCCTCCCCCCAAGCAGCGATCCTAACACCGGAACTGAATCATAGACATACAAAAAATGAAAAAAAAATCCGAAAATAGAAAAATATATTCAACAAAGAAAAAGAATGAAGAAAGTTAGAAACATCATCGTAAAAAATCAATCTTTTAGCCTGAGTTGAAGTGAAGCTGTAGCCAAAAATAGATTTCCACGGAAATTTCAAACCATGGATTTTTTTAAAAATTTTCCACAACTTTTTGCACAGCTATTATTCAATAAATTTTTTGAAAAATTAGTCTCGAAATGCAAAATGTGAAAAATTACCTTAACAAATTTAATATATCCGTTGAATTTGGAGTTACATGCTTATTTCAACTATAAATCATTTTTCACTGCAAACTAAATTTCTCAAATAATTTAAAAAATGATATAAATGTCTTCAACAAAAAAGAGTGGTAAAAATGATTAGTATTCGTTATTGAAAAGTCTGGATTGGCACTCAGAAAGGAAATCTGACTTCGAAGTCTCCGAATAATAAAGAATAGAAACTTACAATTTTCACATTTCCTAAATGATCGTCATAAATGTCACTCCTATATTCCTCTGAGACTCGGAAACTTTCAAGTGATGGAATAAAAAATAGCACGAGGCGGCACTACGATAATTTATCATACTGACACCTCGTAAGATAAAATTCTTAAGAGCTTTTCACGTAATAACATCCTTTATGAAATTCAATATCGTTCGACTCGCTTCGGTAATAACTGGCAACAGGTGTAACCAAAATGAATAGGAGTTTTTGTACGACACGTAAAGTCAATCGAGAAAATTCAACGCCAGGTCATTTCTCTACGTCCTGACCCTGGTTGATGACGAATAAACAATCTGAAACGTGGTCGCTATAAAAGAAACTAGTATTTACGCGAATCGGGCGATAACCTACCGCACTACTTATTACATGAGCCAGCGAGCCGGTTAAAAAATTACCTTTTTCAGAACAATTACGCGTTGATTAACGTGCTGAAAAAAAAAAAAAAGGTTTCGCTGATAAGCGTCGATAACTCGTTGCTTCAACCAACACCGCAACACGTGATAAAGGCCTGGTGCCGTTTACACAAAAGATTTACAGCGCTGAGTCGAAGCGGTGAAAGCATCGAAGGGAAAAAGGCATCGTAGTACGCTAAGGAGTTGCACAAAACTAGTTTTTTATTTACACTACCTTCGAAGGCGTTTGTAAAAATGCGACTATAATTAGAACCAACGTGAATAACCAGTTCCAGAAGAATCCAACGAGTTAAATTCTTCCAACAACGTCGCGTATCGTCCTACGCGAACGACCATATAAATAAATTGACGTTTATAAATAATATAATAATCTAAAAATAATCTAATAAAGAACGCCCCAAAAAAGCACGTTGATCAAACGGAAAAGCCATTTTACACTAAGGTTACGACCTATGTGAGCGAATTAAATCGTGTAATTCAATTAAGCTATTTTCAAAACCAGAGTCGTGACAAGAATACCGAAGGGCTCGTAATTCTAAAACGCCACCGCAAACGCGAATTCTCTAATTACGCCGTTTATTAGGTCACCAGCGTGTTTAATTAATGGTGCGATTTGATGCCGATACTTATGCTATATTTAGAAGTGTTAAAAGAAAGGTTACTAACCTTCCTTTTAAAGAAGCTATATTCGAAGATGCTCTAGATACTCTGGCCGATGACTGGTTACTATCTCGTTGCGCCTCTTTCAACAGCCTTAGATATTCTTCGCCGGCTGATATTCCGAAAGGAGGTGTCACGCGGCCAGGACTGTGTAGACAGTGCGAATGTATATCCACCCACGATTCTGTAACATAAGACAGAAATTAAAGTCATTATTGACGAACGCCGGCCAGACGTTCGCTTGGGAGAGCTGCGAACTGGTTTCTTAGATATTCTACAATCGAATTGCATAAGCCATTTGTTCGATTGGATAGGTAGGTTGTCGCGACGCCTTAATGAATAGATATTAGTTATAAGGAGTATAGATCACAGTAACGCTAGCTGTCTCATCAATTGAAGCCATTTATCAAATCAACTGGTAATCAATAAATCATTATGTTTGAAATAAAACACGTGTAATGATCCCACATGGATTACTGATGGGCAAATATAGACCAGTTGTCATGATCCTCAACATCAAGAACAGATGAACTTGAGACTTGAATTTGGAAGAATCTTCGTACATCACAAATTAGACTACATGAGTTTTGATTGCACAGCGATATCGATTACGTTGAGATTTTGACTATCGAAATATTGATTTTGCAAGGATTGTGATTGCCAGGATTTTAGTCCGATTCTGATTTCATTTTTAAGCATTTTACATTATACAAGTATATTGGCTGATTCTAATTGCATATACAAATCCTAATTGTCAGAATTTCCATGATGTAGCTATTTCATTTTAGTAGGTTTTTGATTATATTGAGATTATGAGTAGTAAAATATTGATAATCGAAATTTTAATTTTCTCAGGATCTTGATTGGTTGAAATTTTGATTGCTTTAGCATTTCGATTGTGTGACGATTTGGTTGTATTAGATTTTCAATTTGCTGGGATTTTTATTGTTATGAGATGTAGATTATAATCAGATTCTGATTGCTGAAATTTTGATTGTGTCAGAATTTTGAATACCTCTAAATTCAGATTATGTAATTTAATGTTAGGATTTTGATCATGTTACAATTCTGATTGTATCAATATTTTTGAAATTAAGATTTTCAAAAAGTTTCAACGTATTGGCTTTCTTAGTGTCAAAATTCACGAAAAATCGGAATTTTGATTTTTCTCATAATCGATTCTGATTGAGTTAAAATTTTGATGAAGTCGAGATTTCAAATTTATCAATATTTTGATTGGGTTGAAATTTTGACTGCTTCAAGATTTTCATTGTGTCAACATTTCGTTTAGTAGAATTTCAATTTTGTTGAAATTTTTATTATATTCAGATTTTAATTGTATTCACATTTTGATTGTCGAAATTCTGATTCTAGCAGAACTCTGATTACCTCGGAATTCAGTTGTGTTAAGATATTTAATGTTAAGGTTTTAATCATGTTGCAATTTTGACTGTATCAATATTTTTGACAATGAAATTTTCAAAAAGTTTCAACATAATGGATTTCATAGTGTCAAGATTCACATAAAATAGGAATTTTGATTTTTTTCAAAATCGATTTTGATTGAGTCAAAATTTTGATGATGTGGAAAATTTAGAATTTATGAAGATTTTGTTTAGCAAAATTTAAATTTTATTGAAATTTTTATTACATTCAGATTTTAATTGTATTCAAATTTTGATCGTCGGAATTTCAATTCTACCAGAAGTTTGATTACCTCAAAATTCAGATTGTGTTGAGATATTTAATGTTAGGATTTTGATCATGTTACAATTTTCATTGTATCAAGATTTTTGATACTGAAATTTTCAAATAGTTTCAATATTATGGATTTCCCAAATATTACGATTTACCTGACCTATGTTGCAGTTTATGACACATTAATGTAGTAAAGTAAGAAAAATTGTAAATTTGATTATTTTTTCAAAATCGATTTTTATTATGTCGAAATTTTAAATATGCCAGAATTTTAACAATGCTTAGATTTTAATTTTATTATGATTCAAACTGTGTTGAGATTCTGGCTATGCAAAAATTCTGATAGCCCGAATGTCTATTTTGTTAGAATTTTGATTCGGTTGAAATTCATCATTATAAATATTTAGATTCTGATTGTCGAAATTATAATTGTCTAAGAATTTCAACTACCACTGAATCTTGATCGCATCAACATTATGAATATTGAAATTAAAAAAAAATCTTCTACACGATGGATTCCCCAAGTATGAAGATTTTTGAAAAATCAGAATTTTGATTATTTCAAAATTGATTTAGATTATATGAAAATTTTGAGCGGTTTAGAACTTTGATAGTGTTTAGCTTTCAATTTCATTACATTCTGATTGTGTTGAAAATTTTGACTGTGTAAAAATTTTGACAATAGAAATTTTTAATTAAGTTGGAATTTTGATTTTGAAATTTTGAGCGCTCAAGAATTTTGATTGAGTTAGAACTTTGTCGAGATTTTTATTACATGTACTATGATTTTAATTCAATTGCATCCAGATTCAGAATGTGGCAGAATTTCAACTTCATCAGGATCCTGAATGCATTCAAATTTCGAACAGTGAAATTTCAATCATGTTAAGGTTTTGAAATTAGAGTCACGTGAGAACTTATATTTTTTTATTTTAAATATAAATTTTTTTAGAATTCGACAATGTTGAGATTTTGAATGCCTTCAATTCTGACAATCAGGAACTTCCAAAACAATATGGATTCCTCAAGTGTCAATATTTATCAACAAGCAGAATCTGATCATAGTCAAAATTCTGATGGTGTCTGACTTCTGGTTTTATTCGAATTGTGACTGAGTCGAAATTCTGGTCATCACAGTTTTCCAACACTACAGATCCATCAAGTGTAATTTTTTTTTTAAATCATCATGTAACAAGTTTTCACAAAATGATCGATAAATGTGTAATCAGAGGACCGAATGCATAACATGGACTTGATTTTACCCTTTCACCACTCGAAAGACTATCTACAGGCAATTTTCATTTTTCAGGGGTTTCTAAAATATTACACATGCCACTCCTAAATGACATAAATTAGGTATTTTATCCATTTAGCGGTTCATTTGTGGCGATACTTGGAAACCTCTATGTGAATCCTTTGGAAGAATGTTCCAACCGCGCAATATCCTTTAAAAAACCATTTCGGATACTCTTCCAAAAACGGACACGAACCTTTTAACCGTACTACCCTTCAAACGAGTTTCTTCATTGTTGGTTAAGCAAACAAGTTCGTCCTTTCCGAGCAACTGGCCGTTAGCGAGCACATAAAACCTACTTTACCTTCGTAAAACGTAAATACAACATCGATATTGCTGTATGGCTACACCTTGGGAGTGATTGCATGACAAATGAAAACCAAAGATGCATAAATCGTTGGGGACAAAACAATTACCGCTATTATCGGCAATACGCGTGGAATACGTTGAATGCAGAAATTCGTTGTACCGATGGTAACCTTGGCACAGACGAAATATTGTAAATGAAAACCTGTCTTATCGTTACTCGCCCACCATCTAGTCATATGCATCCGATAACTTGAATGCAAAAACCATCAAGTGGGTATACGGGTTGGTGTTGAAAATGAGAGGAAAAAAACTCGCGTATTCATCTGCGCAACAACTTCGGCTCGTGAGAGGACGGGTTATAGAGATGTGGTTTTACTCACGTACGCATTTGTATCTGTAGGTTAGATGAGCTGATATACGAGAAGTTGAAGTTATTAATGTTGTTTACCCCGCGCCCGCAAACCAGGCACGTTGGTAACTGAAATAGTCAGGAAAGTATTTGATTTCGTTTAACGAACGCTGATTGCTTTAATGATATGGGTTTAAACTTTCGAGCTGCTGATTCACGAGCATGTTAAACACGGCTGGGTAATACTGAAGAGTATAAATGTTGACAATATTCTCAAGTATCGAGAAAATACCACTAGGATGGATCATCAAAGGCGGCGTTTCCTTCGATGAGTCAACTTTCTGTGGCCAACTTACTTTGAAAGATGTTTGAAAAGTAATCCACGAAAAATAAACTCACCGAAGTACCAACGTCAAATATGCAATGTCCGGAATCCAAGTTTGATTGATAAGAGATGAAGGACTCTTCAAGGGTCATAAATGAGTCTCGCAAGCATTAGTGGTCGAAGATGAAAAATCATAGAAAAATTGTGCTTTCGAGAAATTCGTCTGTGGTATCACCTTAAATGATAAACTGAAAATCTTATCAATTTAAACTTTTGTATTATACCTTCAAAGAATGAAAAATCCATAAAAAAGAGGTTCTGGCATTCAATTCAGTTAATAGGACACTTACAGGAGAAATGAAAAGGAATAAAATTACACTATTTTCAATTATGAGAAAAAAACTTTATATTCATTTTCCAAATAAAATGTATTCCGAGGCCGAAAAAAAAACTATCAACTTATTTCTCAATAATGTTTTCACATGTTCAATTGTTCAGTGTGTAAAGTCCTTTTTATTTATCTCTACATACATGACGTTTACAGGAAAAATGTATGTGAATGAAATTACTTCACTCTCAATTTTCTAAAATAAAGGTACCATTCATTTTTCATGTTAGATACAACGATATGCCAAAAAATGCTGATTTTTCACTCGTGTGGTACATCAATAAAAATGGTAAATCAATAAGATTCCATTTTTCCATGAAAAATGACATTTCAAGAAAAACTGTCAAATACAAAATTATTTAGTTTTTAATATCCAATAAAAATAGTTATATTTGTTTTTTCCATTTAGTCCCCTCTAAAATGGCAACCTACCCTTAATGAATAAGAGAGGAGATTTTTTGCATTTTATTTAAAAAATGAACTTCAAATTTTCAGAATAAAAAGTACATCAGCTTTGTTCCGGTTGAATTTTGCTGTAATTCTAATATTAACTGAGATAAATATTAAAAATATACACTGGAAGGGGAGGGGGAGGAGTGTACAAACTAGAGTGAGCCGAATTTTGCCCTTCTTGAAAAGAGGAAGGTCTAGGTGCTCAATAGTTGTCAAATGACCCCAAAAGTGAGTGATAGAAATTTCAAGCCACAAAATCAGTTTTAAGGTGTGCCAAAAAAATAAAAAATGAAAAATCACCTAATTCCAACGAAAATGGAGGTGAAACATTTTTCAATGAGGGAATACAGCAGGTATTCATGGAATTCGCTAANGGTGGTGGTGGCTTATAATTTTGAATTTTAATACTGTTTAAAGCAACGTTGCGGTGGGGTGGCTTTTTTTATATTTCAGAGCCGTTTTATTTACACGCAGCCAAATATCCAGGTATTATAGTTAACGTCCGTGTCCTCGACTATGATATTTTCCATGATTTGAACGATAAACGTCAATGTTAAATGGATCTACTAAACTAACTAAAGTCACAAAAGCAATTAAACCAACTAAAACGTTTATTACCATTAGTTGACAAAATCACAATTGAATTAATACTACATACCTACGTTTCTTATATTTATAATAAATTACGTTGAAGTGTTCGACCAATCACAACGAAGTACCTATTAAACGCCGGTATGTGATTGGTCGGAACGCCCACAAATTCAAAAAAGTTATATCTCGCGAATTATGAAAGGTAGGAATGTAGGGCTTGTGTCAAAACGTGACGCATGCAGTGTAGTTTTATTGATAAGAAAGGAGAGATACATCAAGACGGAAATGAATATGAAGAAATATCGCGTAAAATAGTTGAATTTTTCAATTTTTTGTGAACAACTTTTCAAATTACATTATGAAGAGCCCACTTACATTTATTATTGATTGCGAATGTATCCTCAGCATGTTGGCATGACGATCGCAAAAATATGCTGTTTATTTAGAGATGTAAAAATTTTCAAATTTTATTTTTTATTTTCATGAAAAATACTTTTTTAATTTTTAGGGCGTACCTCCCGCAGCGTATGCAGGATACATTCACATCTATCCAGAAATCACTTTGGAAGGCTCTTCATAATGTAATATTTCAAAAGTTATTGACAAAAATTTGAAAAATTTTCTGATTCTTTACGATGTTTTTGGGTAGGTATTCATCTCCATTCTCCATATATATTTTTCCCCCTTTATCCATGCTACACCTATAATTTTTTCATTCATCAAATAATTACATTGTAAGTCGATATGTTGTTATCAATGCTACAATTCTACTACCTTCACTTCGAGATGCAAAAACTTACAAATTTCATATTAATGAAAAATCGAAAAAGTCTTCTTTTTCCCCATTTTTTTCTCAATATCTAACCAATCTAGGAAGCGCGTTCCTCCCACAATGTATGTAGGATATATTTGGAATTACAAAGCTGTTTCTTAATAATGTGATTTGAATAGTTATTCACAAAAAAAATGAAAAATTGACCTATTTTACGCAATTTTTTTTAATATTTATCTCCACATATCTCTCTTTCAATCCCTGCAACATACACAATTTTTTTGTTAATAAAACTACATTTTATGCTTTATATTTTCACAAAAATCTCACATTCCTAACATTCATAGTTGACGGGACAACAGTTTTTTAATTTGCATAATTTTTGCGATTAAAATTTTTTTCAGCTTTGAGTATTAGCCCCTTTAAATTTTAGGGTAGGCAGACTATTATACACGTATGTAACTTGAGTCGAAATGTTTTTGATTTTCAGGTGGTGCACCGAAATGTAGAATCCTGTATTCCCTCCCCCCATGTGTAGCACCTCAACATATAGAAAGGTTATTGTTGAGAATTCGGTGAGAAACTCTTTACAGGATTTCGGAGAAGTATGTTCTTTTTACTTGAGTTTTGATAAAAACAATAGCTATTACAGTCTATTGATTTTTTTTTATTCACCTCAAAATGATGTTTCACTCAAATTTTGAGAGGGGTGGAGAGCACATAAATAGTTCAAAATTTTCCTATTTGTTCTCATATGAAAGAAGTAGTTATGCATGCAACATATCCAAATTTTAGTCTCTCAAGTGCATTTGGAAATGAGTTGGAGCAAAAAACCCCCATTTGAGGAAAGTTTGAATCATCAAGTTTCTTTGAACTCCCATATTTCCTCACCAAATCGGTCTAGGAAGATGATACTACACGTGTGCAGTTGGATGTGGACCAAAATATGAGCCCTCAAACTTGTGTCAAAATGGATTTGAATATTGGATGGCCAAAACTTGAGGAAGGCTTGAGGAGCCTCAAATTGCTGAGATATGACAAATATGGATTCATACGATTATTAACAATGAGAAGTATGCTGTATACCCACTTCAGCTTCACAAGTGATTTTGGAGCAGAGAAGGAGGGGTTATTCTCAAAATGTGGTGAGGTAAACGAAAAATTGAAAAAATTCAATCATGGTGCCAGATTATGAAATGAGCATCACTGACTAAGATTTTTCAATAATAATCTCAAAAGTGAATGTAAAAGGGAGTCAGGGTGAAAAATGCTTTTAAAGGGGAAATTACAACAAGAAAATTTATAAATCTCGCATATTCCTTCATGTGATAGACTAATTAGAGATTAGAATACTATCTGTGTTGGTTAAAAATGGATCTTAAATAGCGAATGGCCAAAATCTGAAGTAGCCTTGAGAAGTCTCAAACTGCTAAAATTTGAAAATATGAAATTTTGTTATTCTTGTGAACAAAAAATACTATATAATTGAAATTAAAGTTTTTTGGTGTTTTTGAGAGTTATATGGGAGCGGGGAAGTTCGTTTGGATTCGGTGATGTATGTGGCCTTGAAAAGTTTACTTTGCTTTTAATATTATAGAGACATTGGATGTCTATGTGAGAAATTAAGCTTTAGATTATGGGTCGCGAAAAAATCATTCTTGACTTTTGCTGTTGGTATCTAATACTTCTTAAATTTTTCCTTTTTTTTTTAAATTAATGCTTTTTAATTTTATCTGTTTTTGTATTTTTACTTTTTTTTTGTTTTTCAATTCCACTACTTACAAAAATTCTTGATTCTCTCCTGTTTATTGATAATCGTATGGTAACCTTACGTGTTAGAGAAAAGCAGGAATGGAACGAGGTGTTATTCTTGTACGTCTGAATCACATCAGTGGCCAAACAGCGATAAGTCGACTAATTGCGAATTTTGTAGTGTACATATGAATACGTATTTGCGCTTGAATTTTGTGACCTGAAATTCTGCGCTCCATGCGCGTGCATAGAGTGCATGTGCCTAAGTACAGCTCAGGGTGCAACCAAAAATATTGCAAAAACAATTCATTTCTTTGTTTGAAATTCATCAACTAGGTAGGTAATTACAAACAATTTTAAAATCGTTGACATTTTTTGAGATATGCAGGTATTTTATAAATCTATATCAACTTACTCCGCAAAGAATATAGGCAAGACATAAGATGAAAAATGTTAATAACCTACCTAAATCTTGGTTTCTTTTCTTTTTGTATTTAAAAATTCTATATACGCCCATTTATTTTTCTACGAACGCAAAATTTATCGATATTTTCAAAGGACCTCCCCCATTAAGCAGGTAAAATCGGCCCTTGACGCAAATTTGGTCAAAAGTGGTTCCAAATGTTACTTTGGACCTAAAAACCTTCCAGCTAAATTTTTGACCCCCTACCCCCACCCCTTCCAGAATTATCGCACATTATATGCTAAAAATTCAATTCGCGATATTTCTAGTCACAGTCAGCACGGAGGAAAATTTTTGAAATTTTCACAGATCATACGTAGTACATGTATGTTCGTACGATAATTTTTTGAGATTTTTTTGCAATTTTTTCCTCATATGAAGATACGAGGTATACGTTCAGTATTACACGAAAAAATGTAAGGAAATTCTCACCACAGCCTAATTTCTCAAAAAAGTGATTTTGCCCTTAACCTTATTTTCTTATTCCCCATCACATATCATGTTCTATGAGATGAAATGATTTGGGTATTTACCAAGTACCCTTATTGCGCACAAATTGGGTGGGAGAGAGAGGTTTAATGTTATAATTTTAAATTAATTTCATTGTTTTTTAATTGTATGATAATAATGTCTGTTCGGAAAGCAAAATTATCGATATTTATTCATTGTACTATATACCCCGTATCTTCATGGAACTCGGTGGAAAATAAAATAAAAAAATTTATGTACTTTTTTGCTTCTGAACAGGATTTTTTTCTTAACCTCATTTTTTTGATTTCACTGTTACCTTAATCTCATTTGTGTCGTTTCCGAAAGGCCGTTTCTATAAAAAAGTGTTTTCTTCAAATCGTGTTTTTAAGCGTGATGCAAGTTTCCTGGCGGTCTAAAACTATTCCCAATCTTTTTTTTTATGACCAAAAGTATCCAAAGCCACCATTAACTCAAAAACGAGTTTCCTGCCCTTAACCTCATTCCCTTATTTCACATCACATATGAAATGAAAATAATCTTTTATGAATACACATTATACCCAAAGTATAAAAGATATAGAGATGATTACTTGTACTTCCATATTTTGGGACCATTTAGGTGCTTAGCGAGAAACATCAGCACTTATTTTTATTGAGAATCAAGTGTGTAATAATTTTGTTGTTTTTCCTCTCCGCATCATCATAATTGTCGTACAATTGAAGAACACAAAATTTTCAAAAATGGTTATTATTACCCCCACCCCTCTTTGAAGGTTTTATCTTATAGGAAACTGAACGAAGAAAATTTTTTTACTAATCTAATTCACCCCTCCTCCTACTCCTTTCAGAGCTATAAGCAAAAAACCCACTTTTTCAGAGGTTTTTGTCCTCTCGCATATTTAGTTGGAGGGGTAGGGGATGAAACTTTTAGAATGTTACTTAGGAAGGCATTCTTCGCATGTATGGTATAAATCATCTTTCCTGTAATTTTTTCTAGGTCCGAACCAAAAATGACTGGGCTATAAGTGTTATCGTTGCGGGCGGTAGTTGAAAAATACGCGTTTTTATTAAAAATCATTTTTTTTCAGCATGTTGCACCCCTAAAGGGACTTCGAAAAAATTATATGTTGTACCTAAGGGTATGACGAAGTAATGAAAAAAAATTCAGCGAAGGCAGCCCCCAAAATTAAATTTTTTTTTTTGAAATTTTCAACCCCCAAAAAATGAGGAAAAAATTTCAAAGAAAATCTCAAAAAATTATCGTACGAACATACATGCACTACGTATGATCTGTGAAAATTTCAAAAATTTTCCTCCGTGCTTACTGGAAATATCGCGAATAGAATTTTTAGCATATAATGCGCGATAATTCTAGAAGGGGTGGGGGTAGGGGTCAAAAATTTAGCTGGAAGGTTTTTATGTACAAAGTAACATTTGGAACCACTTTTGACCAAATTTGCGTCAAGAGCCGATTTTACCTACTTAATGGGGGAGGCCCTTTATGAAAGATGGAATAAATTTTCTCATTGCAAATTAGAATAAAAAAAATTTGTTTTATCATACGACTGTGCGATAATCTTTCTGTTTTTGCAATTTAATGATTATCGATGTATGCATTATATTTTTCAAATTTCGCAAAAGCATACTCTGAAATTAAAACTTCGCCACGAGATAATTCCCGCTATTTATGCAAGATATTATATTTAATCATCTATATTGATGTTTACTGTTTATCATTGATTGCGGAGTTTCTTTCGAAAAGTTATTAATTATTGGTCTAATTAATGTTAAGTACGTTGTATGTACTCCATAATAATCGACAGCGTTTGATTAATTGAACGAACGATAACAATAAATATGAGTCATTAGTACTTACTTCGATAAAGCAATTTTTACCGAACGTCGAAGTACCTATCTTAAAAACATAATGAAAATTTACATTGAATAACTTGAATCCTTCAAAAACAATTTCAATTTGAATTTACTAAAAATGCATAATTTTTGTTTGAATTATCAATCTTAAGTTATGGATACGTTACCTGGGTAGACCAAAAGTGAAATTCGATTTTCTCGCTGAAAATGCACTCAAAAGTTGTATACATCCCTCCTGTATTAGAAACCAAAACCCCAATAGCCGTAACTCACTAGTCGTGGTCATGGGGGTGGGGGGTGGCTGAGTTACACAACCTATTATGTGCTTTATTTAACTTTTGATAAATTACTCTGGTTTATTTTGTAACAATGATTTTTGATGAAATAGTTAGTAAGGAAAAAATAAAACTTTAAAAATTTATTATTAAATTTATATTTAATTCAGAGGTCGGGACTTTCACTCTGAGGAGTGCAATAATCACTTGGTCGCATGGCATTGCTACTTACTAAATAAGAAATTATGTCAATTTAAGAAAATATATATTTCTATGCATACTGTTTCATTTTATTGATTTTTTTTTCAATTCCATCTTCATTATATATTATTGTTATTTTATTTTTAAGAATTAAGGCTTTTTATTATCGATTTATGACACCTAAACGTTTTCTCACAATTAATAAGTCTCAAGTTCTGGATTTACTTACTGCAGGGCATAGGTCACAAAACTAAGTATGTGATAGTTGATGTAGAAAGGGTCCGAAAACAAAACTACTAGGCGGTATAACCACCATACTATGTCAACTTCAAACTCAAAAATATGGTATAAATACGTAATTTTGCGACATTTTGACCGCACCACGTTGTGAAGGAACGTTTTTAGAATAAAAAAAAATAATAATATGATTTTTTTTACATGTAAGAGCCCTTTCTACAGCAACTATCACATATGTGCAAGTTGCATTTCAAAAGTCATTGTCCCAACTTCAGTGCTTGCCTTGTGGTAACACTAAAAAAGTTTGGTTTGCGCAATGTAAGTAACTAAGTAAGTAAGTATGTAAGTAATCATATGAACATATTTCTCAAATTTAACTCCTCAAAAATGCACTTAGGGAGCTGAAATTTGGATATGTTGGTGTCCGTGACTCACCCTTCAATGAGATGAAAAAGAAAAAAAAAAAATTGAGCTAAAAAATATACATTCAATAATATAAACTAGAAGATACTAAAGTATCTTAAAAGCGGACTTTTTTAATTATACTATTTTAAAGAAAGTTATTGAATAATTAATTTTCCTACATAAATAAATAAATTTTCTAAAATTCAAAGTTCTACCAACTCTGCTTATTCTAAATTTCATCAAGTATACAAAGTATGACCTCACGTAATTTATCTTTTTATAACCTAAAACTTGGAATCGGTGAGGTCAGGTCATTTTACGTTCAAACAGGTCTAAAAAACCAATAATTCACACAGTTTCTCAAAAAACGTGACTTCACGTTAAATTATACTTCCTCACGGTAGACATATGCTTTTGAGGATGACCAGCTCTTCTTATTCGCCCTTTCTGCTAAAAATAAAAATGAAACAAAAGTAATGTATTCAAAATGGTCAACAACAGGCATAGCAGTTCTATTAACCTGATTAATAAGAAGTACAAATGGGTAGGGCGGTAATAAGTGCACAAAATTCAGCATACAAAGCACAAACAATAAATGACATACTTGAAGAAAATTCCCTTTGGAGTCGAATAAATGTATTTCACCTCTTTGAAAAGCATACTCCCAGCCGCCCATTTTAGGTGGGGGGGTTGTAGAATATGTCAATCGTTTGTGCTTCGTTTATGCACGTTTGTGCACACATAATTTTCGATTGTGCCCCCCTCTTTTAATGGGCGAGGCTGGGGAAATGCTGCCCCGCGCATAAGTGGTGGGGGGATGAAAAATATGTCAATCGTTTATGCTTCGTTTGTGCAGTTTGTGCACTCATTTATTTTGTTTGTGCTCCTCTCCATTCCTACATTTTTTATAAAACTTCGGGACGTGGGGCTGCATTTCCCCAGCCCACCCATAGACTTTTAAAAAAATAAAAAGTTGGAGGGGAGCACAAACGAGAATAGTGGGTGCACAAACGTGCACAAACGATGCACAAACGATTGACACTATTTTCGAACCCCCACTTGAAATGTGCGGGGCCAACGAAATGGACCTATTAAGATCACAAATACTTTCCTATTCCAAATAAAAAATTAATTTTCGAAGGGCTTCTGGGAGGGGGGTTTGTACCCAAACACCCCTGTATTTACGCCACTGATACTAACATTTATTCTTTGCACCTAATTTTTTCGTCTCAAATAGATCGAATAAATGCTTTTCATGTATGTTCATAAAGTAAATGAACATACATTATGAGTAAGCTTGTAAGCTTTTGGCTAAGATGTAGTATAATAGGAAATAGTTGTTGATTGCAGTCTTCCTCCGACGGGAATAATTTTTGCTTAATAAACTTTGTGTTGTTATCTTCTGACCAGATACCAAAGTTTTTATTTTGCACGTAATAGTCCTCTCCTTGAGATAATTTGATAAAAGTATTGTGAGCCATTTCTATTTATTCCATTCTTCATTCAAAATCATTACAGAACAAACCACTAACACGGTGTTAATGCGTATTAGTTCAGCATTTGGTAAGGCTCGTCTCGTTTGAAAATGTTTAGCCACAGCAACTGTTC
The DNA here is from genome assembly GCA_009761765.1 of Phenacoccus solenopsis. Taxonomy (NCBI): domain Eukaryota; kingdom Metazoa; phylum Arthropoda; class Insecta; order Hemiptera; family Pseudococcidae; genus Phenacoccus; species Phenacoccus solenopsis. The sequence continues at coordinate 10,825 of VFXL01000240.1, read as the reverse complement.
GACCTCTGCAGGAAACCAGGGTTGAAATAGCCATTCAGTATAACACTACAAAAATTTTTTACAGTATCGCATAAAATATATGAGTAATTTAATTTTCCTTCTCCAATTGGCTGGAATTTGATGTAACCAAGAAATTGTGCTCTCTGCAGCTCAATTTTTTTCATTTTATTAATTTCTTTTTCATTTTACTGGCTAATGTACCTACCTAAATGGTGGTTTTGTGTAAAAATTCAGAGAGATTTTACAAAGATGAAGTATTGAAAATACAAAGAATAGACACACAGGACATTATTGATCATTGATAAGTATATTATATTTCAATATTTCCTTCACAAATATGGCAATAACGAATATGCATTCGAAGAGATTTTTTACAGAGAAAGTGTTCTCACAGCGACCACAAACTTCACGTAATACAAATTCGAATCAACGTAATCAATTGTAATTGCATATAAATGTAATTTCCTTAATGTAGCAAAATATGAAAAAACGTCAAAAAACCAAAATCTCTCCTAACGCCAAGTGGAACCAACCTTTTCGAAGCTTTCCGAAGATACCCCGAAACGAAGAGAATAAGTTGGTTTCCAAGATGCTCGTAAAATTTCGAACACGTATCGGAAACTATTTTAAAACGATAGACATCTGTTTGAAAATTAGTTATTCACGAAAAAAGAAAAAGTAAGTCGAATCAAAATGAATCAAAAATACTTCATCATTTGATACCTCCGAAAGCTATTCAATTAATTTTAAATCATATTTGCTCAGATTGCATCCTCGCCCCTTCGGGGTTCGCAATTCTTGCCTATGCATGGAGCTTTTATCAAAATTTATCACCTTTTTTTCCTTTATATACCTGCTATTCAAAACAATTTTATAACTTTATCCCTGCACATGTAGAAGGTTTTTATTAAAATTTACGACCTTTTGTTTTCCTTTGTGTACCTCAATACCTCTTATCCTTTATATACCTTTTATACCTGCTATTCAAAACAAGGATGCGCGCGCATCTCAAAACCGATTTCATTTTGAATTTAATGCATAAAGATACTCGTAATTTTCACTCATTTTAAGAACTCTACTAATCTTACTATATAAGACTAAAATCAGTAAGACTTAGTTTTTCAAGCGTAACATAAGGTTTCAAAATTACTACACTGAAGCAAATTTCAAACTCTTTTCATACTTATGTGCCAGAAGGCAATATAGCAAAATTATCCATCCGTGTTACTTAAAATTTCAAGTTTTTGCACATGGTTTTGAAATGTTTGTCCTATAATCATATTATTATCAGATTACATAATATATTATTAATATTGGTCTCATTAAAATGCGCCAATTTCATTTTACTATTTAAACCAAAATTATTCCCTCTTTTCGATAACAGCTATCGGTAAACTAATTAAGGCGATATCTACAACAAAGTTCAAATAAAAGTACTTTAATGTAATTTAAGTACCTATTCATAATTGGCAGTTTACTTATGTTTCGCGAAAATGCAATTACGATAAGTAAATTTCTTTCATTTTAATATTGCCGAATTCAAAAGTGTAAATCTACAACATCCTAAAAAACATCACGATTTGGAGAAGTGACGCCTGCAAGTTCGGAGCATCCGTTATTGAACCTCAGTAATCATATTCAATGAGAAAATTGGAAACCGCAATAGCAATGTGAGTATTGAACATATTAAACTTATTATTTAACTGACAAGGGAAGCACCCATTCTTTTTAACTGAGTTTTTAACAAAACGATAGCAATTACAGCCTACCTGATTTGGGAAGGGAAAGTCGGGGGAGGGTGGGGTCTTCAAATCTTTGCGTTTCAGACCATTTGTAATCATCTGGCAAATGTCCAACTTTTTGGTATATATATATATATATATATTTTTTCCCCCGCGTAGCGCCGGCGAGTATTCATAAAATTCGCTCAAAATTTGGTGAGGAACTCTTCTTGAAAATGCGCAAAGTATTTTTTTGTTTTTTCGAAAAATTTCAAAATGGCGGATCACTCAAATTTTGAGGGGGCTGGAGAAGGGCAAATAGCTCAAATTTTTCGTTTTTGATTTCATATGAAAGAGTGAGTCACGGATACTAACATATCCAAATTTCATATTTAAATTTCAGGCTTTTTGACATATCTCCCCACCAAATCAAGTTAAAGAGGTCAAATTTTGTGTGTGAGGTTAGTTGGTGACCACAATATGACCTCTTGAATTTGGATCAAAATGGATTCAAAATGGCGGATTATCAAAATTTTGAGTAGAGCTTGAGGAGCCTCAAGTTGGTAAAAATGTAATTAATATGAATTCATATGGTTATTGGGGATAAGTTGTATACTATATCCCGAATTCACTTCCATACATGATGTTGGAGGGGGAAGGCGGGGTTATCAACCTAAAATAGTGGTGGGGGTACAGGAGGGGTCGAAAATTTTTTATTGCTGTGTCATATGATAAAATGAGCCCAAGTGACAAACGTATTTTGATTTTAGCTTCCTCAGTGATTTTGGAGGGGAGTTAGAGCAAAAAACGGCTTTTGGAGGGGAAATTGCTGCAGGAAATTTCATGAATCTTCCATATCTCATCACCAAATCGGCCTAGAATGGTCAAACTTTGTGTGTAGGATTAGTTTGTGACCAGAATATAACCACTTAAATTTGAGTCAAAATGGATCCAAAATGGCGGATTATCAAGATTTGAAGATAATTTGAGGACCCTCAAATAGTTATAATTTGAGAAATATGTGTTCGCATGATTATTTCATGGCAAGAAATACTACATTTGTGCCAAATTCAACTTCTTAAGTGTTTTTAGAAAGGGTAGGGTAGGGGTTTTCAGACTTGTTATTGGGTGTGGCCTGTAGTCATGAACGGTTAAGCAAGGTTATTACTAAATCAAAACAAGCTCCAGTTAAAAACTCAGCTCCAGTAATGCGGCATGGCTGCTTACATTTTTTAAATTTCAAGTTCATAATCTCTAATGTTATTCATTTTCATTAAAAAAAAATTTATCTAAAATATTATTTCAAAGAAAGTAAATACATAAAGAAAGAGTAATAATTTGAATAAAAAATCTATTTAATTCAATTAGATTAATAAAAAAAATCAAAATAATTGGGGTATTTTTAGGTGTTAAATTTATAAAAAAAATATTTTTATTATTAATAAAATTATAAAATAAATATATATTAATAAAAAAAAAGATAAATTTAAAGTTATAGTTAAATTTCTTGTTAATTGAAAAAAAAAAAATTAGAAATTATGATCAAAAAGTATTTTTACATGCATTTTCGAACCAGCTCAATAGGCATATAATTACGTATTACATTACCGCATTTTACTTGCATTAAAAAATTCAGACTTAGGTAGGTATACATTTGAGGGTCAGGGGAGAGCGTTGGTACTCCTACAGGACGATGACTGAGTTGGTTTGCGATCACAAGTCATTTTATATGCATTATTCATTCGTATATTTCAGGTCACATAGCATAACACTACCCCACAAATTTCAGACCATGTCTTCTTTCTGAAAAGTTTTCTATATGACGTGATAGAAAGATGCTAGAAAACCAGAATTTCATTATTCAGCCCTTCCAAGCGTCCTTTCTGTGATGAGGGGGAGGGACATAGTTTTTGATGTTCTGTACTTTTTCAAAAAGGTAACAAAAAATACTTTTAGTACTCTGATGGAGATGATGATTAAAAAACTGAAAAGAAAATCTCAAAAACTATGTACCAAAATATTTTCGAATTTTTTGGATCATTAATGGTGGCTTTATGAGTGTATAATTGCTATTTTTCCATTTTTGCTTTTGAAAATATCAAAAATGTCGATTTAAAATGGATTTCCGGTTTTCAAATCGAAATTGTGATAATGGCAATGAATAGACCATAAAATTATGCATCGAAAACGTTTAACTCAAATCCATTCCAATGCTTTGAGGAATTAAAATAATAAAACTTTGAAAATTATGCATTTTTTGCGAGTTTTTGAAGAAAATACCAAAAAAATCTTATTGCAATTATTTATATTGGAAAAAAGATAATGGCATTGGATAGAACATAAAATTAAACATCGTAAGGAATACGCCCCAATCGATTTTAATAATTTGAGGAGGTGCTCAAAATTTTCAAAATTTGGAAATATGCATTTACGCTTTTTTCAAAAGAATACCGATAAAGTTTTTATTTAAATTTCTTGCATCGAAACGACGATTATGCATGGCATTGTATAGAATATAAAATTATACATCGTAGACAATAATCCCCAGTCGATTTTATTAATTTGGAGGGGAACTAGGAATTTTCAAAATTTGAACAGTTTGCATTTTTCATATCTCTTTGAAGGGAATAAAAAAAAATTCCAATTAAATTTCTTACATGAGAACGAGGATATGGTATTGAATAGAGAGCTTAAAATCATATACTGGAAGCAAAAATCTTCACCTAATTTAGCTAATTTAAGAAGAAGCAAGAAATTTCAAAGTTTCGGAAATGTAGTTTACATAACATTGTATGCATGTGTTTTCCAAAATTGTTGAAAAATGTGAACTTTCCAAATTTTTAGCTCCTTCGTAGATTAACTAAATTAGAGCTGGGGGCTTTTGTTTTGAGCGCAAAATTTCAAGCTGTAATGGCATGATTGTCGTTCCCATGTACAAGAAATTTAAATAAGAATTTTTCGGCATTTACTTCAAAAAACCGTGAAAAGTGCGTAATTTCTAATTCCTTTTCGAATCATTATGATGGATTAAGGTTTGTTGCTTTCGATGCATAATTTTATGTTCTATTTATTGACATAGTAACAATTTTGATGCAAAAGCGAAAATACGTTTTGAATCGACATTTTTGATTTCTTTCGTTAGTAAAAATTACACAAATAACAAATATACGCTCATCAATTCGGCACTATTAATTGAAAAAATTCGAAAATTTTTTAACATATAGTTTTTGAAATTTTCTTCGCAGCTTTTTAATCCTCATCTCGATCCGAGTACTAAAAGTATTTTTTATTCTTAAAAAAAAAAATATATATAGATCAACCAAAACTTTGTCTTTTCCCCGTCAGTGTCACCCTGAAATGGACACTTCGGTGGTATGACTTATAATCCAGTCGAAATAGGACCAAAAATGGGTTTATTCGGACTAAATGCCGTGAAAGGTTTTTCTTGATAATTTGGTAGTGGGAGGTGTCCTAAACAACATACTAAAAGTCTCTCCGTACTCCTTGTGCATCGCGTGCAAGCGCGTGAAATCACACCGCAGCGTTTTTTTACGTTATCTCCATAAATATGCATTTTTACGCAAAAATAGTTCAATGAAAAAATGTTCCTTGTTGAATTTTACATAAAGTGGACCATTCATTTTTTTCCCTAACTCATTATTTCGTCGAAAAAAGATAGCGTCTTTTACATCTATTTTTCACGCGACCACATGCTCGATTTTACCTCGCACTTTCCCAAAATGTCACACTTTTGCTTCGAAATGACTTTGTAAAGATGTTTTAGCATCGAAAAGCTTAGACTTGAGGAAACTCTTGTAGAGCATATTTTGCTTCTTAAGTCTAAAAAAGCTTTAATTGAGCTCGTAAAGTAGAGAGATTCAGCTTTCAGTTTTTTTTTTAATTTAAATTTTCAAGTTCATAACCTCCAATATTATACGTTTTCAATTCAAAAAATTGTAACTTAAAGATTGAATACGAAAAAAATGAATTTAGGAATGAGAATCGGTGTTCAAAAAATAAGCACTTAATTCCATGTGAAAAGTACTCTAAAAAAAGTTATGCTCAATTATAGAAAAATGTATATTTCACAACGAGGAAGGTAAAAACGATTCTTGTGTAGTGTGAGGTTTGTCGCTCGAACGAAACAAGGGTGATTTATCACATCAGTCAAAGACCAGTTTTCCTCCCGGGTAGTAAACGAAATTTTCCCTAAATGCGTAAGGAAAGCGCTCGTTTGGGTATCCGAGCGATTAGCGAGAGGGAGTAAAGTATCATTTTGCTCCCGCAAGTAGGAAATAGTTGCAAATGCTATTTTTTTCAATAGTGGACGTAAAGTATCACCATAACCACATCGTTTTTGAAGGACATATTCTTTTACCGACAAGTTTTATCGACGACTTTTGTAATTATCGAAAACAAAAGTGGTCGGTAAAACAATGCTTTGCACTTCGAAAACGATGTGATTATGGTGTAGTTTGCGTCTTTAATTGAGAACTGTATTTATTTAGAGAAAAAAAAAAAACAATTTTAATGTATAAGGAACATTTTTTAAAGGTTATGAGCAAAAAAAAATTTTCTTTGTGTATTTATTAACTACTATTACTCATTACTCGTTCATTTTCGAAAATAATGAAATTGTACTTTGAGAAAAACAATATAATTAAAAACCGTTTAGACTTTTTGATAACAAAATATAACTTCAGGAAGTGAAAAAATTTTTAATTCTGATTCATTTTGTGGGGTTTAAACAGTGAGTTGGAAAGCTAAAATTTTAATGTCGTCCTTTTGAGGTCATTTACCACCACCTACTGTAATATTACCGTCTTCCCTTCAAACTAAAATTCACCTCATCTAATAAACACCTTTTATGATCGGTAAATTGGAGAGACTTCTATTTATCAGTTGAGATGAGTTGAAATATGAGTCATGTCGTTTAAGAGTGTAGAATGTATAAAGCAAGCTCGCTATCTTTTTCTAATGCAATATGTGAAGGTTGTCCACCTTATGTCCTTATGTAAAATTTAATGATAATTTTTTTTATTATCTGAGCTATTTTTGCTTTAAAATGTATATTTTCGAAGATAACGCCAAAAAACGCCTGCAAAACAACGTATAGATTGGTCGCATTTAATTTTAATCTCTCGTTCTGTATGCCGAATTCTACGTCACTACACGACGCAATTAACTAGAAGGTTATGGATATATTTTTTTTAATGGTAGCATACGAAAGTTATCTTGATTACATTTGATTTAAATTCCTATATGTTAACTCAGAAACACGCGGTTCAATCCATTTCCTTATGAGTATGGCTTTTCTATTTATCATGAAAAATCAATCATTCGCTCAAAAATCATATTTTGCCAATTCTTATTGCAAAATATCATGAAAGGCTGAATTTCAGTCAACGCATTTTCACCATGTTTATTGATGTAGATCTTTCTTTCGTACCTAAAATGCTGAAAAAATGACTTGACAACTCAGTCTAGGAAATCTAGATTTTTGTACAGGACAAAATGCTAAAAAAAATTTTTTTCATAAATATGTAGAGACTAGCTCCTTTAAATACTTGTACCCGTTTCTTTAGGTAGTGTGCATATTCCACAGGGTGTTTGAACTTCACTCATAACAAAAATTCGCTCTATCTCCTCAGGATTTAGTCACAGGGAAAAAACACTTCGGTGAAATTTTGTTTCACATTCGTGTAATTTGTAGCACGAGTCGAAGGCGAGGACTGCGACTCTTACCGATAGTTATTATCCCTTCCCCTTAATCTGTGAAATACCATTGTAAATAGCTTATTTTTTGTTGCATGTTTTTCTTTTTTAGAAACTAAATTTCGAAAACAACACAAAATTAACGAATGAATCTAAATTAGCGAACTGTTCCAATAGAACCGTATAATGAATGCATTCTATTGCAAGCTTATCATTTTCATCGTTATAAATCAGTTGCATTGCGAATTCGCTGATCCTTCATCAGGTAGATTGATCTATAATTACCTACTTATTGTAACAGTAAAGCCTGCAGGCTTGGCGGAATCCACCGGGGAACCGGGGAAACCTCGATGGGCCAGCCTCTGGTATTCATTTTAGGGGCCGCGAGACTAAAAATATAACAAGTGTGGTTCTTAAATACTGACAAATCTCACGAAATACACCTAAAATTTTTACTTAAAAAGAAATATCTAAATATTATCATTTTACTAATCAGCATTGTTTTTCATTTCACAGACTACTTGCTCATTTTTAATTTTAAAAATTAATTTTTTATTCATGGTTGTTTGCATTTTGCATTTAAAAAAATGATATACTCACAGCCATGTTGTTATTTATTTGAATATTTTTCTTTTTTTGAAGTATGGACTGAATGTCTGCACGAAAATTTTTTGTGAAAGTAAATGAGGACTGGTATGAACAAAACAGCTTCATTTCATTACCCATTCACGCCTCATCAAGGTTGGGGAGTGACGGGGGCATGCTTAGCCATTTGGGGGCTCCAAGATAAATATCTTATAAAGGCCTCGTGAGTCCGTGGGCCCCTTCATTAAAAATCTGAACTTTTTGAGTGAACTAGATATTTATACGAAGAAACAAAACATTTTAATATGGAGAATTAAAAATTTTTAATTTTTTCAATTTTGATGGGGATAACATTGATTTTTATTTAACTATAATTAAACAATAATTGTTTTTAGAATTTTTTATTTTTGTTGGCGAACTTATCAATAGTTCTTCGTAATGATTCCTCGTCCAACGTTGTCTCGCCTTCGTATGTATCTAATACATAGACCAATATACATATGAAGATAAATTAAGCAAAATTTACTGATATAAGTGGGTACCTACTACCAATATTAACACTCCAGGCATTCTAGACTTCTGATTGGAAATAATTGTTATCGCGCTGATTTTTGGTATAGTTATCAGGAGTGACACTATAAACAACACACTAAAACTCCCCTCAAGTAGCGGAGACGCGTGCCCCATATTGGTCAAGAGTATAACCACTAAGTAAGCTATTCAAACATGCGCTGGCGACGTTCTCTTTAAATTCGTAGAAACTGACCCTTCGCTATGAAAAGTTGGCTTAAATGAAAAGAAAAATTTGTCCAAATTTGAATAAAACTCAAATTTGAGTTGAATCAAGACTCTAAGAAAGGTATATTCTAGATTTTCACGAGACAATGCCGAAAAAAAATTTTCAGCGATTTTTACTTATATCTCCTACGTATGTTCAAGGACTGAACTCTTTCAGGAATTCAACGGTATTCTGTTTTGTACTCTACTTCTTCTCAAACCCCATCTAGAACCTTAAAATTTGGATATGATTATTGAATACATTTATGCAAAATGATCCTATGATCGTTAAAGGTCGTTTTGGAGAAAATATGAGATTTTTCTTGACTACTTATATACCAAGTATAAAGTTCGTGCAACCATCCTGCACCCTATTATGACGCACAGACGAGTATGTGCACGTGTTAACGCCTGCGACTGCATTCATCCAGTACGCAGAACCGTATTCGCACTTTTGTAGAGTAGTCGCTGTTTTTTTCCTTTTTCTTCTTCTTCTTCTTCTTCATTAAATAATAATCCAAATATATGAGTTTAGCCTCTAAATATGTTTTGAAGATCAAAACTCTGCAAATTCTTCGAATTTTGAACATCAAATTTTTTATTTATTGAAAAACAGCACATAGATTTTGTTTTATTGAAAAAGACTACATAAAGTGCCTGAATATTTACGGCAATAACTCCAACAAAAATCAAGTTTTCAACTTTGAAAAGTGCCATTTTATAGCCCATGAATGTGTCAATCACCAGCAGAAATTTCAAAACTTCATGTTAAATCCCTGCATTTTGTATTCTTTTAAAAACTTTAAACGCGTTTTCTCAAAACACAGTTTTTCCGCATGGGATCCTTTTGCATAAATTAATGTAAGTATTCAATTATAGTCCATAATATTACATGGAAATCAAACATGTTGGCGCTTATGGCAATCTTTCACCTTCCTTCAAAAATTGAGTAAAACTCGAATCCTCTAATTTTTCATGGCACAATGCGTTCTTTAAATTCTTATCGATTTCTATGCATGCTGCCAACTATGTTTTTCCGGTAGCTGAAATTTTTTACGAAATTCTTTAAAATAGCGCTTCCTAATAACTCTCATCATCATATTTTATCTTAGAAGCTAATATTGAGTATGTTGTTGTAATTCATTTAATTCAACATGTGACATAAAAATTAAACATTCTGGCAATGTGAAATCTCTCTAGCACTCCTAATTATATTCAAATGAAACAATATTTTGAGTAACATAAAAAAATCTAAAAAAGCCCTTCAAAATATCCATGAGAGGATACTTTCACTAAATTTTCAACCACCTGTACGGATATCTAGTTTGAGTACTGAAAATATAGGTATATGCATATATGCTTACCGTGCAACTTGATGAAATCTAGGCGGAGAATGCACCAAATTCTCTTCTGCAATATAAAATTTCTCATGAACTATAGCAATTATGTTTGGAAATTCATATCTTGATTTACATTTTTTTTCTTTTTATTTTCATGTACAAAAATGTGTCAACCATGATTTCTTCATAACCGAGTTGATGAAAAATTACTTTTTTTTCAAGTTCCTTAACTTGGCATCATTTTATTAAGGTTTTTGAATTTTCTTTCGTCATTTTTTTTTTGGGAATTTTTGATATTTGCACATTTAATGAAAGTCAGTGATAGCATTACACTTACCTGTCTGGAGTTCAATGAGTCGGGCGGTATATATCGTAATAAAAGTGCCTAGATTGATTACAAGTGGTATGATACGTAAACATTTAAGGTCTCCCTCCACCTTGACCTCCCAAAATTTAGCATGCTCTAATAGCTTCGGTAATCACTTTTTCGCTTCTCTCAAGAATTCAATCAGCAAATAGTATATCCAGCGAATCAATCAGCGAACATTATTTACAGAAACCAGAAACGAAATAACATTGGGAATAATTTATTTTTGTTTTTCTGTTATTTATTTAGTTTGAGATATTACATTATTATTATTAAAAGCAATAAATTGTATTATTTTTTCTGAACATTCATTCAAATAA
>VFXL01000241.1:0-114793 GCA_009761765.1 Phenacoccus solenopsis | reverse complement strand
TTTTTGGTGTTTTATGCGTCGGTACATGTATGCATTTGGACTTTGGTGTAATTTAGTACCACTCTAAACCTTCTATGCTTGAAATGCTATACTACTCTCCTCTTATTCATGGTGTAAATGTATTCAGTACATCGCCGTACAAGAAATTTAGTGTAGAACAAAATACAATTCAACAATTTTAGTCCTAAAATTCAACTCTATCAAGATATATTGAAGAAACCGATTTTGGGGAGCTGTGATCTACTTCGAGGGGGTTTGGGTATAGAGGATGGGTGATAATTTTTAATACGTTGTTTACGATGGTCTTTCCTATTGTATTCGGTAATAAAACATTTCCTAACATATGTATTTGAGTTATTTCCCTATGTGCTTAACCCAAAATTGGGAAAACGGGGAAGGGGAGGGGGAGAGAGACAAAAATTAGTGCATCCGATAGCACAAACGTAGCACAAACGATTGCCATCAAATTCAAATCAATCGAATTATTTTCAACACTTTTATACACATTTTCAATTTTCATTTCCCCAGCACCCCAACTTTTTTTTGAATATCTCAGGAAGGAGAGTAGCACAAACGACGGGGTTTGCGGCACAAACCAGCACAAACGTAGCACAAATGATTGCGCCCAGTTTCAACCCCGTTGGCGGAGGTGGGGGTGCGGACGTTTCCCCAGCACCCCCAAATTGTTTTGGGTATACCTCGAGAAGGAGAGTAGCACAAACGACGGGGTTTGCGGCACAAACCAGCACAAACGTAGCACAAACGATTGCGACCTGTTTCCCCATCAGCGGAGGTGGGGGTGCGGACGTTTCCCAGCACCCCCAAATTGTTTTGGGTATACCTCGGGAAGGAGAGTAGCACAAACGACGGGGTTTGCGGCACAAACCAGCACAAACGTAGCACAAACGAATGCACTAAGTTTCATTTCCAAATTCCGGAGTGGGGGTGCCGGGGAAATGCACCTTCCAGACTCACATCGATGACAATAATGTTTTAAAATTGAATCATGTATAAAACGTCAAGCTTTTTTGAATGAGCTGATTCCGAACACTTTATCCTAGATATCAATAAAAAACTTTCTGGCTCCTTTTTCAACATTTAGAAGCGAAAAATTCGTATATACGGAGGGGGAGGGGGGCTATCTATGTATGGTTAATTTATGATACAATTCTTTTTGCAATTTTTTCAAAAAATTTTTACACTTCATGAAAATAGGTGGGTATTGTGTTATATGTGAGTAATCAAAATAATGCAACATCACACCACGGACATCTTGTTTATTACTGAGCGTCACAGTTAACAAAAATAGGTATGAGGTATGCGCGACAGGAACGCGCTCTTATGACGAAACCAAATATACCACACCTTCCCTATTTATATTTTAAAAAAAAAGATTAAAAAAATTAAGATTGAAAAAAAATTATAAAGTAAACATAATTATATAATAGAACAAACGAAATTATTTGACGTAATCGTTGAGCCAACGAGGTGGTCTCAGAGAACGACCAGAGCGGGACCTTTGCATTTCAGCTCTCTCGTATTGTGGGCTTGCAGGATTAGGTTGAATCTCTACATCTGGGTGATAGAGATCATGAAATACGGGTGATGTTAAAGCTGGTTTAATGTGTCGAGTGTTTTGGCGAAGGTGATGCTTATTCTCATCTTGAACCCAATATGAGCGAGGGGCAACAGCTTTAGAAATAATGCGAGCAGGTTTCCATTCACGTTTTTGAGTGTCGTGGATAAAACAATTTTGACCTTTTTGGAACTCGGTTGATTTTGCTGCTGTTTTATCATAATGATGTTTTTGGGATCCTCGAAGTTTTACCTTCTTCTCAGTAATAACAGTGGCGGGAACAATGCGTGGAGATAAGTTCTCAATAGTAACTGGCACTAATGACCGTAGTGCACGACTAACTAGAAGTTGACTGGGAGAGTAGCCTATTCCTTTCAGAGGTGTATTTCGATATTCAAGTAATAACTTGAAAAATTCCTCTCCTGTATCTACTGATTTTTTCAAGAGGTTTTTGGCTATTCCAACAGCTTTCTCTGCCTTACCGTTGCTCTGAGGGTAATTTGGACTTGAGCATACCAAGGTTATATCTAAGGTTGCAAGAAATTTTTGAAAAGTTGTGCTGTTAAAAGGCATGTTGTCAGATATTATTTTTCGAGGAATGCCATGCGTTGCAAATAATGGTTTAAGTGCATCAATTACACTAGAAGCATTGTTAGATTGTGTAGGAATTACTTCAAGCCAAGATGAGTAGTAATCAACAACTACTAAGTAAGATTTGCCAGCAAATGATGCAAAATCCATAGCAATTTGATCAAAAGGTAAGTCAGGTATGGGAGCACACCGAACTCAGAGCACTGCCCGGTGTGCGCTGCTGCGAAAAAGCCAAGCGCGCACAGATCGGCAACGCCCCGATGCCCGATATACAAGAAAATTGTTAGTGAGGGCATATCGGGGCGAAGAAGAGATCTGGCAAGTGAGAGTCCTTCAAATCAACCTGAACCACTGCCATGCCGCCCACGATCTCCTGGACCAGAGAATCCAGGAATGGTCCATAGATGTGGTGCTGGCGAGTGAGACCCTCCCCACCAGAGGGGGGGGACGGTGGTTTAGGGATAGTAGGGGCCTTGCTGCGGTTGCGACGGGGGATAGTGTGGCGGTCGATGCAATTGGGGACACGGATGATGGCTTTGTAGAAGTGACCGTCCGTGGGGTCCGGTTGTACAGCTGTTACATATCGCCCAACGTGAGTCCCCAGGTGGCAGAGGAGTACCTGGCCTGGCTAGAAGCCAGTATCCGGAGGATGCCGGGTCCGGTGATAGTCGCTGGGGACTTCAACGCGAAGTCCGTGCTCTGGGGTTGTCCGGGGACCAACGAGCGCGGTGAAGAGGTTGGAGCGATGGCTGCGGCACTGGACCTTCAGATCGTCAACGTCGGTGCCCAGCCCACATTCGTCAGGCGCGGGCAGCAATCCATCATCGATGTGACAATGGCGTCACAGGCGGCTGCCCGCAGGATCCACGAATGGAAGGTGTTGGATGAGGAGACCGGAAGTGACCACCAGTACATCAGATATGATGTAGTGGCCACGCCCACCTTGCTGCGGGCACCAGAGCTGGCGCAGGGGTGGGCGGTGAAGAAGCTGAGAAAGGAAATTTTCGAAGAAGAGTACGTCCCCCCTCAGCCACGTGAGGTGACGCCAGAAGAGGCGGTGAGGGAAGTAACCGGGGCTATCCAGAGGGCCTGCGATGGGTCAATGCCCCGGCGAAACCCGGGGGACGGAAGGCTAAGTACTGGTGGTCGGAAGCCATAGCCGAATTGAGGCGCGAGTGCACAGCAGCACGGAGGAGAAGCACTCGCGCCCACAGGCGGGCCGGGTCCAACACCCAGCTGTACGACCAGGAATACAAGGAGAAAAGAAAGACGCTCCGCCAGGCGATCCGCAGTGCCAAAGAAGAGGCTTGGCGAGAGCTAGTCAAAGACGTCGATCGTGACCCTTGGGGGCTGCCTACAAACTTGTGGCTGGCAAGCTGCGAGGCGGCCCACCAATCCCCGAGATCAGACGTCCCGATCGGATCCGACACATCGTCCGCACACTGTTCCCGGACCGACCTGCCCTCAGGTATGAGGTTGAGGAAACTCTGGACGAAGTGCCTGCATTTGACGCCAGGGAACTGGAGAAGGCCATCGAGAGATTATCGTCAAGGAAAGCGCCAGGGCCTGACAACATCCCCAACGAGGTCCTGCGCGTGGTGCATGAGATCGCACCACAGAGCCTTCTCCATCCCTTCAACACGTGCTTGACGCATGGAGTTTTCCCCAAGGAGTGGAAGAGGGGGAGACTAGTGCTGTTGAGGAAAGGCGACAAACCGCTGAGCGAACCTAGCTCATATCGCCCATTGACCATGTTGAACACAATGGGCAAGGTGCTAGAGCGGCTGCTATTGAACCGGATGGAGGACTGGATCGAAGCAAAGGGAGGACTCTCCCCACGGCAGTTTGGGTTCCGGAAAGGAAGAGGAACCATGGAGGCTGTGGGGATTCTAGTGGACGAAATTCGAGAGGCGCTGGCGACCCGTGGAGTCCGCGTCATCGTCTCACTAGACATCCGGAACGCGTTCAATACGGCAAGATGGGATAGAATATTGGACGCGTTAGAAGCAGAGCAGGCCCCGAGGTATATCGTAAGGATGGTGCGCGATTACCTACGGGATAGGTTCATCACCTATGAGTCGGAAGAGGGCCCTGAAGAACACAGACTAAGCTGTGGGGTCCCCCAGGGTTCGGTGTTGGGGCCGACCCTGTGGAACTTGATGTACGATGGTCTTCTCCGAGAAGCGATGCCGGAGGGTGTCCAGATCATCGGCTTCGCGGATGACACCCTTCTCATCGGCAAGGGGAAGACATCAGAAGAGATCGAATGGGTGATGAATGAAGCGATGGACAGGGTCAGTACCTGGATGGAGGAAGCTGGGCTGGAGCTCGCTGTCCATAAAACCCAGGTAATGGTGTGCACGCGGAAATATAACTTCCCCGCCCCGCACATAAGGATCCGAGGAGAAGAAGTGGAAACCATGAACGTGATCAAGTATCTGGGAGTACACGTGGACAGGTTGGTGTCGTTCGCCCACCACCTGCGCCAGGCGGGAGAGAAAGCGGAGAGAGTCGCCAGGAACCTGGGAAGGCTTATGCCAAACCTGGGGGGGCCGAAGGAGCCACGAAGAAGACTGCTAGCCAGCGTGGTGAATTCGGTCCTTATGTATGGCACCAGTATGGGGAAGTGCCGCGAAGACTCGGAGCTGCCAGCGTACCCTGCTCAAAGTCCAGAGACGCGCTGCGATACGCACGATAGCAGGGTACAGTAACATCTCGCTGGAAGTCGCGCTAGCACTGGCAGCTGCACCACCTCTCGATTTAGTTGCCCAATCGAGAAGGGCCCTCCAGGGTTAAAAGAGACGACGCCGCCACCCTCGAGGAGGGAAATTCGAATAAGGAAGAGGCAACTGGAGGAGTGGGTCACAGAGGCCTGGTCCACCAGATGGAACCAGATAGAGAGCCACGGGAGCAAGACAGAAGTGGACCAGGACCCTGATAAAGGACCTACGAGGTTGGTGCAACCGAAGTCATGGGGACCTGGATTTTCATCTGACGCAGGTCCTGAGCGGGCATGGGTGTTTCAACGATTTCCTTTTCGACATCAAGAGAGCACCCAGCCCGATATGTGCACATTGTGCCCAAGAAGCCGACGACGCTGGGCACACCCTGTTCGCATGTCCGGAGTGGTCCCCCCTGCGCGACAGGCTGTTGGTATCCCTGGCATTGGACAGCGACGAGTTTACCCCGGAGACACTCGTCCCAACAATGCTGTTGTCGCTGACGTCATGGAAGGCAATTCAGGAGTTTGTCAATGACGTCATGCTGCGGAAGGAGGATGCCGAACGGGAACGCCAGGCGCAGGGGCGTCGCAGAGGAGCTGCTACCGCTGCAGAGAGGAGGAGGTTAGCCACACGAGTGGCACCTAAACCCAAGGATCCGAACCCCGGAGATCGGGACCGGGTAGTAGTGAGGGTTTAAGGGACGAGGGAGACGGCCTGCATCACCCCTGCCGCACACGTTACGACATGAGGCGGTAGGTTATTAATGTGATGTGGGTAGCGCGCACTTGGGCAGTGGGTGAACGACTCTAGCCGACTGTCTGAGTGGGTGTCATGGCCCCAATGCTCATGTGGTGGATCGAGTAGCTGCATGGGTGGGGTCACGTCGACCAGATCCCATGGCCGAGGCACCGAACTGATTGCGGACCGCCCCTACCTTGCTTCACGGCTTGGAGTAGGGTGGAATGACGCAGACAGAAGTAGGGCCCATAGAGTGTACGACCTCGGGCTCGCCTGCGGGCTTAGTAGGCCGTAAGAGGCTGAACGGCATCCGGCGGGGAACCTCCGAAAGGAGGGGAGTCGCGGCGCGGGGTGAGGGCCGGAGACCACCGTACACTCGAGAAGAGCGCATCGCGCAGACATGGCGGAGGAGCAAATACTGGTACGGAAACCCACCAGAGGGAGTACGGTACACCAGGGAAAAGGACGAAGCGACAGCTGAACTTCCGATGAGGAGGGCTCCTGGTGTGCAAGCCAGCACATCGGGGGGAAACTCCCGGGGGAGATGTAGGCCAGTTGCCAAGGTGCCCCTACTTGGTTGGAAGTAATGCTACAAGCGGTTCCCAATCAAGTAGTGTCGTGTGCGGTAGAAGAAATTCCCGCAAAAAAAAAAAAAAAAAAAAAAAAAAAAAAAAGGTATGGGATGTTGGATAAGCGGTTCTTTTGTCTTATAGTTGCCGTAACGTTGACATGTCAAACATTTTTCAACAAATTCTTCAATATCATGTGACATATTTCGCAAATAAAATAAACTGCGTGCGCGAAGTTTTGTTTTCTCTATGCCTTGATGAGCAGTATGTAGTGTGATGGTATGTTATTTTATATTGGTAGATGTTGGATGTCATACATAACCGTCGAGGAACCATCAAAACCTCGAGTTAGGTTCTTGCTGAGCTATTGCTGCAGGCGAAACAACCACTCGTTGAAGGATCAACGAATCAACGATAACCGAATGAACAACGAATTTATTAACACCTTTGTATACAAAATATTACGCGAGATGTTTACATTAGAATACGCGAATACTAATTAAGCTAATTCGGATACATCGATTAAAGCGCGCAGGAATACAAAAAAACACTTCTTTTTCTAAACGGCCATAGAAACGTGGCCTTATGAACGTATACGCTCCAACGAGCTTACAAACGAACTCAATAGGAACTAACTTTACCAGAAACTGGTTAAGAACCAACTAACAACTAACTAACTAACAAACGGTTACGAAAACGCGTGTCTGTGCGACACTTATCATGAAGCAGTGTTGCCGTCCGCCGGGAACCCGGCGTGGGCGAACCTACCGGTTCATTGCCCCTCAGCGGCCGAGAGCCGAAGTGGCCCACCGAAGGCGAGTCGGCCGATGCCGACTCCCCCCTGCCCCCGAGGTGTTGATCGAGGGGAGGGGAAACCGTAGGCTCGACCAACGCCGAGCTCACGGAGGAAGGCAACACTGAAAAGAGAGAATAAAAAACTTTAAAGAATAACGAACCGTTTGTAGTATTATTAAGAAAAAATATGATCAACCAATTGTTATATGTACAAGAGAAAACGTATGGTAGAAAAGAAAAATATACGATATATAATCAAACAAAAATGGATTTACGTTATTTCAGTCTCAGTATCGTATCTAAGTATTAGAGTAACACAAATTATATACAACAATGATGTGTATGCATAACAAGTTCACAAGATGCATAAATGTAAAAATATGAGTGTCACTAACGATTACATATTAACACGCAGAAAATGAAAAAGGAAATATTATAATTATGTATGTATACGAGCGTCTGTGTATTCATCACTGTTCCGAACTGTGTGGGCTTTCTGATCGGTGAGCCTGTGAGGTGGATGGGAGTGAGGATCCCTCCTGCGCCGACCAGTCCGACGAGTCAAGTGTTTCGATTACTGCCTCCGCTATCGGTATCGCCATTTCTTGCCTGATAAAATACCGGACCACTTGTTGACGGGTCGGTTCGTAGGCATCTGGGGAGTCCAGAATTCGGCGAAGTTTTTGTTTTAGCTGTTGGTGGCAGATGATTCGTACTGTCGAACCGAAGTGATTTGGAAGTATGGTGCGGTATATCGTATTCGTACGCATGCGTTTTTCGGCTATTTGGTCTATTTCCTCCGGTGTTTCTACTGTCGGCAGGTATACGATTTCTTGAGCTCCTAAGTCGCGTAATTTTTGAACCACCCTGGTGGCGTTGACCAATATTCGTTCATTGGAAGCTCTCTGCATTATGTCATATTCATGTAACGATAGCACGATGCGTGACCTGACTCTTTTCACCCTATTAAGGCGTTCCATGAACGCTCTTACTGGTAATGCTGTACACAGCGTCCATGTAATACGTCGTTGTGTGACCCGGGTGGTCACGTGTATAGGCTTCCATCGCATGCCGAGCCATGATGAATGTGTATGCGTCACCAATAATCTGATAATTCGCAATTGTAAATATCGTTTCTGTATCTCTACGATAGATTCGAATACCATGGAATTGGGCTAAAAACGTTGGCGCCTCGTTCATTAGGTTTTGTCGATGCAATTGTTCTCTTAGATTTGCTATCTCACGTTCCATATCTTCACAGTCGGTTTGTATACGCTCGTTTTCTTGTTGCGCAGCGGATAAATCGTCATGTAATCGGCGTATTTCTTCTTGATCATCCCGCCTTTGTCTCTCGAGTTGCGGCAGTTTAAGTAGGATCGAGTTCGCGGCCGATAACAACGTTTGCGACTGTTGTAGCTTTTTTCGTATGGAATCGTAAGGGCTTTCGTTTACCTGAGCGAGCGACGCGTTTGTATGTAATTGAACGAGCAAATCAACATCCATCTCTGCACGACATACCGGGCATCTACTGCTTTCTTGTTCCACCAACCATGTTCGAATGCAATCGTTATGATACACATGTCCGCATCTTTCGGTTGCCATTGGTGCGGCATACAAAGGATCCAAGCATATTGGGCAATCTGGGAGTAAATCTTCCATTTTTCGACGTCTATTTATCGTATACGCACTTGCACAGACACAGTAGTAAGGAAAGAGTTTTATGATAAAATACGTACGTAATTGTTTATAGCATATACCGATACCAACTTTATACTTTTATTCCAAATCACACGAAATTTAAATGCGTATTAACGTCTACACGCGGTGAGTATAACAAGTTAAACGGTTTTTCACCACTGCAATGATCAGACTTGCTGTTGTTTTGGAATGCGTTGTGATAACGCTTGATGCGCAGTGCGCGTTGACAGTTGACTACCTCTTCTCCCCGCCTAGTCGTATACTTCGTTCTGCTATGTGTGACGGTTTCGGACAGTGACGCTACGCTCGTTTTTACTTTTTAATTCGTATTCCTGCAACACAAAGATTATTATAGAAACAGCGTTATTTACAGAGAATACATATACATAGCGATGTTTATAAATTCCGCGTATTTACATCCTAATTATATAACGAAAAGTATTTTATTCTACATAGGATGAACTTAATCACTATTAGTGCCGATTTTTTCGGCTCTTGAGACTGAGAATATTTACTAAATAGAACCATTTTTATAGATTCATGCCCCTAAGTCGGGCCATTATTTTTACGTTATTCTTTTTTAAATAAATTAATGACACATTTATATCAGTTATGGAATTACGTTAATCGTTTAACTGTGTCGAAAAAGAAAAATGATTTTATATTAAAAAAGTGTAACTATATATGTATCTATATCCTACGCGCATACATTTTAAATTAATATTTATTTACATCTTAAATATATGTTACAATCCGAGTATTTGACGGACGATTCCCTGTTTTTGGTATTTTCCAGGGATCACATATTTAAATAAAATGTCCTCAGGTGATGACAATAAAGTGTTAGTGGCCGGATCAAGTATCGGGTGGCATTGGGCCATTCCAACTGCCAATTTCGCGTTTTCTATCATTTCTTCACCCGGTATTACTGTGAGTGCGCTCGCCACTTTTACGCTATCGATGTAGGGAATGAGCTCTCCTATTTTGGCGGCATCTTTGTACATTCCTGGCGACATCCTTGTGGGTGTCCATGATGCGTGGTTTGATTGCGGGTTTACGACTATTTGATTCACCGTTTTGTGGCTGGACTGAGGGACTTTGGTCTCTATTGGCCGTTGGACCTGTGCATTTGTCGGATTTTCTCGAGCGGATACCTCAGCTACTCGATCCACCTCGGCATCCGTCGATACTAATCCAACCGCTGCCTGTTTGTGCTCCGCTCTGGTGCGGGGTTCCCTTGGCATTTTTTCGGGTTGGTCTTTTTTCTCCATCTTCTTATTTTTTGTCTCGGCGGTTTCGTGTGACGGACCAGCTTGTGGTTCTGCGTTGTCTGGTTGGCGAGGACCTCTGTTTCCTCCGTATGACGATTTCGATACCTTTGTGAGCTGTCTTGAGTTGACGATTTTCTCGTCAGGTATTGTGCCGCTTGGTGTATCTATTTGCCTTATTTTGTAGCAATTTCTTCCTACCTCGTCGACGATCCTGTATGTACCTTTGGATCGCGGATACAGCTTCTGTGACGTCATTCGATCACCACTGGACAGCGGGTGAGTTGTCAACCATACTTCGTCGCCTTTTTCGAATTTCTTCCCCTCTGGCTGCTTCTCATTGTGTAGTTTTTCTTTTTGAATATCGTGTAAGCGTTGTGCCCCTAGTATTATGAGTTTTAGGGCCGCCATCTTGTTAGCCATTGGGTCATTTCCGAGATTTTCGATTTTATGGAGTATTTCCGATAATTCATCCCCGTATATAGCCTTTTTGGCCAGTTTATCTGCCACATTATTGGTTTCATCGGTTGCGTGGCCTTTTATGTATCTTATGTCCACTTTTCCTTTCTCCTTTGAGATTTTTTCCCGTAGTTCGTCGATTTTTTCTATGAGATCTCGATTCGTGATCGGTTTTTTATTATAAGTCCTCCAATTGTTGGACTTCCATTTCTTTAAGTGCGTATTTAGCGCATCTGTCGCATACTGGGAGTCTGTCACGATGGTTATCTTTTTCATTCCTTTTTCGTATGCAAAACGAATGGCCATTAGTATGGCTGTGAGTTCAGCTCTGTTGTTCGTATACATTTTTTCATTTTCGAGTTGTTGACTTATGTTATATTCAGCGTCGGGGTGTATGCAGATTCCAATGCCAGCTTGTGCATTTTCGGTTCCGTTATCCCTGCATGCCCCATCACATGCGATCCATACGTCTCCTTTATCCTTGATCCATTGGATATTTTTGACTTTTTTCGCTTCTGTATAAGTCATCGATTTTGGTTGAGCTTTTTTGATTCGTTTTTTGAGATTCTCGAGCCGATTATTTAAATCGTATTTCACCTCGCATACTCGTGGGTCTGGAATCAGTGACGTAGGGTCCCAAATTTCGTTAGGTATGACTCCGGTAATTTCGTTGAGCGACGTGTTGAGTTCTAA
This sequence comes from Phenacoccus solenopsis, assembly GCA_009761765.1. Taxonomy (NCBI): domain Eukaryota; kingdom Metazoa; phylum Arthropoda; class Insecta; order Hemiptera; family Pseudococcidae; genus Phenacoccus; species Phenacoccus solenopsis. The sequence goes on along the minus strand of VFXL01000241.1, from coordinate 103,683 downwards.
TTCGATTTCCGGTATGAAACGGTCCCAATCTTCATGGGTATAATCGATTGTTTCGTATGCTTTATTTTTGTTGAGTTTTAACCGAAGTTTCGTACCGATCTCTCTCATCGTTCGTTCGACGGTCGACGACTGTGGATTGTACGGTGTGACGTATTTTGCTACCGCACCAATTTTTTTCACCGCTTTTGGCCAGTCTTCTGAAGCAAATTGCTTTCCGTTATCTGTAATGATTTTCTTTGGCCTTACGGATATCTTACTGCAATCTTCCTTGATCTTCTTTAGTATTTTGCCGCATTCATTTGTGGTTGCGCGGGTCATTGGCTGTAACCAAGTTTTATTTGTAAACACATCTTTCGCTACCACGATGTATTTCGGTTCCGAGCTGATGTTGGGAAGTGGTCCGTATATGTCGACGGAAATTATTTCAGCTACATCAGTTGCTCTTATTGGCGCGAATTCTCTTGCCATCTTGTTGCCGTAGATTTTATTGCGCACGACAATCGATACACTCATTCGTGATTTTCTTGATATCCTTGAGTGCATTGGGGGCGTAAAGATTCGCTTGAAAATGGTATGGAGGCGGTTTGCCCCTAGATGACCATATATGTTGTGAAGGTAAATTACCGTTTGATGAAATAAGGCATTTGGTAAATACGGAATTTCTTCTGACTCCGATAGCTTTCGGTACACGACTCCGTTAACGAGTTTGTAATTCTTGCTGGCACCTGAGCTTTGATTTCCGATGTCTGGATTTTTAGAGAAATGTCTTTGATTTTCTCATCTTCCTCTTGGTACTTGCGTATGTTTTTAATGGCTTTTTCCATCGTGTCGTGTTGTTCCTGCGATGCCAATGCGTTTACTCGCGATTCGATTTCCTGATTTTCAGGTGGCTCATGGAGTTGAAGAATTTTTTTGTAACCGTCGGGTTGCTTTTCGTATACTATCTTATGGCTGTTTATGATGGTTATCCAGTACGCTGCTTTTTTGTGAATTTCGGCTAGGTCTCGAAATTTGTTTACGTAGGTACGCACTTCATCTGGTACGGATATTGTTCTTCCTGTTACCCAGTATTTGAATTTTTTTAACGCAGTTATGTACGCGTATAACTCCTTTTCTACTAGCGTATAATTTTTCTGGGACTTGGTTAAGGTTTTTGAGTCCGTGAGTAAAATTCGTATGTTGTTTTCACTGTCCTTCTGGTATAGGACAAACGATACTGTTTCCTTACTAGATACCGCGTATATATGGAATGGTATATCTTCGATTGGCGTCTTGATTTCAGTATCTTTATTGTATTCCTCTCGGAGTTTTTGGATGGCTTGTTGTTGCCTTTCATCTAGCGTGAATTTGTCTGTGTTTTTAGTGGTTAGTTCACGTAACGGTGACACGATCTCCTGATATTCTGGAATAAAGATGCGATACATGTTCGCTAAGCCTAGAGTCTCTGTATTTGATTTTTCCTATTGAACGTATATTTTCCGTTTCTCGTATACTTGTCCAAATACGCGTTGAATTTTTGTTTTTTCTCGGACTGCTTTTTTATACCGTCGTTCGTGAGCACGTAGCCTAAGTGCGTCATACTGTTTTCGAATAATTTCGTTTTCGACGCGTTTAGCGTCATTCCAGCCGCTTCGATTTTTTCAAATACCTTTTCGATATGTTCGACGTGTTGTTCTATTGCATTATCGCGAATTAAGACATCGTCGACGTACTTTGTTATCCATTTTTTAGCGCTTTCGGCGGTTGGTAGTACCTCGTTGATTGCTCGGATGAACTCCGCTGGTGATGTCTTCGCGCCATATGGCATGCGTGTATATACATACGTTTCGTTGCCGTATTTTATACCAAGGTATTCTTGATCGCTTTTTCGTACCGGTAGTTGCCAAAATCCGTTTTTGAAATCTATCGACGTGAAGTATTTCGTCGTATGCCTTTCCGTCAGAATTTCCTCGATTTTTCCTGGATCGATATCGTCGTCTATGAGCTCTTGATTCAACGTTGGAGGGTCGATGCAGTATCTAATCGTCCCATTTGACTTGAGTCTCGGAAGGCTCCTGTTTATGAACCTTGTTTGCCTCTTTTCGACGATTCCAGCTGCAATCATTCGTTGGAATTCTTCATCTGCTGCTTTTCGTAGCTTTTGCGGGATCGCATACTGTTGTTCTGACCATTTTGGTTTATGATCATCTTTGAGCCGGATATTTACCTCGTATACATTGCATTTTCCAGTTTCATCTCTGAAGATATTTTCGTATTTTTTCAGACGATCGTAATATTCCTTACGTTTTTCTTCAGTGATTTCTTTTCGTTCTTCCAGCGCTTTTAGCGCATTATACAATTTTTCGGTGTATGCTTTTTCACCTGATGAGCTTTTCTTGGGTGGTTTCTTGAGCACGCATACGTTGGTGATGCGTAATTCTTTATTCACCACTTCTTTCAACACTAACGGTATTCTTTCCTCTTCACGCTCATTTATTTTCCAGTGCACTGCACCTGTGTCGATTCTGATGATGAAATCTCTTTCTTTCATATCGTCGTTGCCCATGATCAGGTAGGGCATGCCGATTTTCAGAACGACAAATTGAAGCGTGATTTCGCGATTTTTACATACGCATACATCTAGGTTTAAGATTTTACCGCTAGTTTCTTCAGATGAACCGTTGGCGTAGGTGATCGATCTTCTTGTCTCATCATCTTCGATCGTAGCTTTAGTTGGTTCATTTTCAGCCAGCTCTTTGGCTAATTCTTCTGACACGACGTTTAGGTCGGCTCCTGTATCCAGGAGAAGTAGTTTTCCAGTATTACCGATGTTGACTTTGATCATCGCTGATTTATTTTCTGCCCCTTGCACGACGTTGAGGTTGTGGTTATCGTGTGATGGGGAAACCTTTTTGTGTATGGCTTCGTATACCGTGCGACCATCTTCCGTTTCGTTGATAATGTAGTCAGGTTGGAACCTCTCTTTGTAGCGTAGGATGTCTTCCTCGCTCGTATGCTGGTCAATGGCGTATATGTGTTCACCATCGCTGAGGAATATTTTACGTGGGTGTAGTTTATACATTTCTTCGCCGTCAGATGGTTTAAAAGGACGAATGAGTAGGCTTCTATTGGTCTCTTGAATTTTTTCGCGTAAATTCTTACAATATTTGTTTAGTTTGTCACCGCTCCGTAGTGGTTTTGTAAGACTAACGTTGTTTACCGATGTGCGTTTCGCTGAAATAGTAAATTTAGGGAATGGACAATTGATTTCACTTAATATGGCCTCACAGGCCCATTTACTTAAATGTTCGTATTTTTTAGAGCATGCATTGAAATAGTTACGATCAACGAATATGTGACCACGTTTAGTGATTGGTATCGTGGTATTTTTGACGTCTTGCCTTTTGCGGTTCCATAAATGTATACCAGCCTATTACCTTGCGGTTTTTCAGTGTATTGAACGCTTTTACTTTTTCGAGATATTTCTTAGGCGTTCGGTGCGCAGTATTTTTGGTATCATACGCATGCATTTTCAATATAGGTAGTATAATTTCTGTTTTACCTGGTCGCTGGCGTAATTTATTTATGATGCGACGTATCATACCCGTTGTTTGACGTATGCCGACTTTCGTTGCATTGATTTCGTATTCTGCGATCGATATCAGCAATGGTACGTCTGGATCTAACTCGTCGATGTAGTTCTCAGCGTCTCGTAATCGTATACTATATCTCAGCGTCGCTAAGCCGCGTATTTCGTCCGTTCTATCAGCCATTTGCGATTCAATAAGTAAATGTCTCACTAGCGATTTTAACATCTCGCCGCCTATAACATAAATTCCGTTAATAACTGCATAATTATAATTACCGTATGATTTAATATCGAAATAGTTGTTGCTTGTTTCCGAATCATCTAAGATGCGAAGAGGACTGCTCTTCTTGTCAGTTGCTATTAGTTTAAATGATTCGTTTTCGGTTTCTCTGCGGCGGGAGGTACGTCTGCTTTACGTGCGTCGTCTTTTTTGACTACCTGTGAATCATGAGACAATTTATTATTTTATTATTATTATCAGAATAATTCTTTTTACTTGACGGCCGATATTGTCGACGTTTGTTTCCGTTGAATTGCGGTCTTTTTTCTTCGTTTCGAGAGTTATGACGCTGTGGTGTATACTCCGTCCGATCGCGTTGATTTCGTATCCACGGGTCATTTTCGTATGCTCTTCTGTCCTCTATTGGCGGTTGGCACATCGTTGCTAATTCATCTAATTTCCGCCACATCTCATTGATGCTTGTACTCGCTATAAAAGTGCGATAAGATGGCGGTACGCGACCTACTATCCCTTTTTTAATTTTGTTTTCGTCGTTTTTCATCGAATCTAGGTGTTTAATTATATGGTACCAGTTTTGCAATTCGGTAACTAAATCTTTAGGTCGGATTTTTTCATCGTATTTTTGTTTAAAAAATTGTCAGTTACTAAATGTTGGGTACGTTCGTCCCAGTACGTATCGATAAATTTATTCCTAACTGCACCATAACTAGTTTCATAATCGACTTTTCTTAACCACTCGTTTCGGCGGTATTTAATGCAATTATTTAATAAGTTATTTTTTGTTGATCAGAAAGGCATGACTAGCTATTACATTTTCAAAACGTTCTAAAAAACGTAGTGGTGTTTTCCACATATGTTCATTAAATACTATATTACATTCTTTTATTTCTTTAGAAATGTTATATTCTACTCTGAACGGCATTAGACTAGGATTATAGGTCGCCCACGTATTAATATTTGGTATATTGTGGTTGTAAATTACTAGGTATATGAGTAGGTACCTGACTAGTTTGTTGTTGACCAAGTTGAATTAAGTCGTCAACTTGAACGGAATGATCTTGTGTGATGGTCAGCCGAATTCGTATGCACCGGTTGACTAAGGTTTATGCCCCTTTGGGCTAACAGCCTTTCCATATTTTCCATCCTTTGAGCGTTTTGAGCGCGTTCGATTTTCATTTCTTCGAGCGCTATCGCATACCGGTCTACTTGCTCCTTTAAAAATTGGACGGATAATCTGTCGTTTTGTAATTCCATATTTGGATTTCCATTAATCGGCGCTGATGACAGCATTTCCGTATTTCTCGCGTGCACGGGCTGGGCAGGTGTATGTTTTACCGTATTAGTGAACGATTCTTCAGGCGATGACGTTCCATCGAAAATTGGTAACGAATTCGACGCGAATACTTGATTCCGGTTTTCGGATAAAAATAACGAAAAATCGTCAGTAGGTTGACGTATATTTAATTCGCGAGAATTCGAGATTTGAAGCGAAAAGTCACTTTCACGATTACCGAGGCCGACCACGTTCGCGAGTACATTATCTAACAACGGTTGCTGACTTACATGTGGTGTCGAACTTTCTCGAAAGTCATCGTTGGTTCTATGTTGATCTAAACGATGTTCTATTTGGCGTGGAGCGTTCCTATTGGCTCCCGAGTTGTTCTCGATTGTTCTATGGGTACCGCTTTGTTGATCCAATATGGCGGAATTGTTCACGTTTCGACCTGGATTTAGCTCCATTTCACGGTCGCCAAAATGTGATGGTATGTTATTTTATATTGGTAGATGTTGGATGTCATACATAACCGTCGAGGAACCATCAAAACCTCGAGTTAGGTTCTTGCTGAGCTATTGCTGCAGGCGAAACAACCACTCGTTGAAGGATCAACGAATCAACGATAACCGAATGAACAACGAATTTATTAACACCTTTGTATACAAAATATTACGCGAGATGTTTACATTAGAATACGCGAATACTAATTAAGCTAATTCGGATACACGATTAAAGCGCAGGAATACAAAAAACACTTCTTTTTCTAAACGGCCATAGAAACGTGGCCTTATGAACGTATACGCTCCAACGAGCTTACAAACGAACTCAATAGGAACTAACTTTACCAGAAACTGGTTAAGAACCAACTAACAACTAACTAACTAACAAACGGTTACGAAAACGCGTGTCTGTGCGACACTTATCATGAAGCAGTGTTGCCGTCCGCCGGGAACCCGGCGTGGGCGAACCTACCGGTTCAGTAGTAAGCTTAGAATTTTTGGACGAACTTCAGTTGGAACGATTAATTTACCATTTAGATAAAGTAATCCATCTTCTTCGAGAATATTGTTTCGCTGATTCCAATAAAATTTCATCATTTCAGGTAAACTTTGTTGATTGGCTTTCCAACCTGCGCGGAAATGCCCTAATAATGGCCCTAAGACTGGGTCATTTTTTGTAGCATTTTGAAATTCAGCTTTTTTCTTATTAGAGATGGATAAATCATTTACAGTATAGATAGTATAATTCATATCTTCAGGTGTTGATGTGCTGAGTGGGTTGCGAGATAACAGGTCAGCCCAAACATTTTCTTTACCTTGAACGTAGGTTAAGGAGAAGTGGTGCTTCAAGAGCTTAAGTCGCATTTTTTGCAAACGAGTAGTGAGCTTGGAAATGTCCTTTCTGAGTAGGGGTATTAAGGGCTTGTGGTCAGTATATACTGTAATATTATTACCGTGGATGAATGTGTCAAATTTCTGAAGTGCAAAACAAATTGCCAACAATTCTTTTTCAATTTGCGCCCATAACTGTTCTGTTGGTGATAAAGTGCGTGAGATGAAATAAACTGGCTGTCCATCTTGAACGAGCACAGCACCAATTCGTGTTGGGATGCATCGGCAAATATATCGATAGGCTTGTGCGGGACTATTGTTTTCAAAGTTGGTAGGTTACTAATGATTTCCAACAATTTTTGGAAACAATTGTCGTGATCAATAGTCCATAGGAATTCAGATGATTTTTTAAGTAAAATATTAAACGGGGCTGTTAACTCTGCTAAGTTGGGTATGAAATGACGTAATTGATTAATGGCACCTAAAAGTGATTGTAGTTGCTTACGAGTTTTAGGTGGTTTAAACGCTTTGATCAACGCAATGTATTCATCGTCAACACAACGACCAGCAGCTGAAAAGTAGTAGCCTAAATATTTGACTTCTTTTTTCTTAAATTGGATTTTATCTGGATTCAGACGTATGTTATTTTTGCGGGCAGTTTGTAGTACTTGTAAGAGCAATTTATCATGTTCAGCCTCTGTTTCAGCTGCAATAATGATATCATCAAAGTATATGAAAATGTCAATGCTTGAAAAGATTTTTTCCATATGGCGCTGGAAAACCTCCGGTGCAACTGACAGACCAAATGGAACTCAAAGCCATTCGTATTTTCCCCAGTGTGTGATAAAAGTTGTCAACCTAGCGCTTTCACGATCGAGTGGAATGTGCATAAAGGCTTCTTTTACATCGATGACAGTGAACAATTTTTTATTTCGGAGTTTTTCAGTTACATCATCAATTGTAGGGATTGGATATGTGTCAGGTATTAAACATGGATTTAAATTAACTGGATTGAGACAAGGGCGTATTTTATTATTACGCTCTACGACTGTTAAATTATGAACCCATTCGGTAGGCTCTTCTACTTTTGCAATAAATCCTTGTTTTTCCATTGAGTCGAGCTTCGCTTTTAGTTTATCACGAAGACGATGGGGTAAACGATGTAGGGGACTTATGGTTGGTTCGGAGCCTTTTTTAAGATGCAGTTTATATTCAACATCGAGCTTTCCAACGCCAGTAAACACATCTTTAAAATCGACAGTTAATTTTTTAGACGATGGGAAATAAACACTTTCTAAAACCGAATCTACGCGCGCAATTAAATTTAATTTTTGACAGGTTTTTAAACCTAAAATAGCTTGAGTGGCTTTAGAAACTACATGGAATTTAAGTAACGAATTTTTACCTTTAATTTTCACGTAGAGCTTGACTGTACCGATAAAAGGAATTTCGTTACCACCATAAGCTATTAGCTTCGTATTCTTCTTCGGTGGCATCACTTCGACGTTTGCATTCAGATTGCGAAGCTGGAGTTCTGGGATCGTATTACAATGGGCTCCACTATCTAACTTAAATTTCAACGATTTTCCGTTAATTATCGCATTTTCGAACCATTCACTCTTGTTATCATTACCAATGGCGAGAATATTTATGGAATCTATAGTAAAACTGTTATCACTACTACTATCATCAGAAATTTTGACTGCCTCTACTTTTTTCTCAAATGTACGCTTTGATTTCACCGATTTATTTTGATATTTATTATTTTTATAACAACCGATTTGAAAGTGATTCCAACCTCCGCATGATTCGCATTGCTTTCCAAAAGCCGGACAATTGCGAGCTTTGTGAACTTTTCCACATTTTTTACAATCGTATTTAGCGTGAGATGACTGATAATTTTTAGAGCGTTTCAAGGCATCAATACTGCTTGTTGAAGGGGATTGCGATTCATCAACGGTGAGCTTTTGTGCTTGTTTTCTGCTGGCTTCTGCTGTGCGACAATATTCGATAGCCTTTTCAAGTTTGAGGTCTGGGATTCTTAACAGCGCTTCCCGAACGTCATTATCAGCGATACCAAGCACAATTCGATCTCGTAGCATTTCATCGTTTTCTTTAAAGTCGCAGTTTTTAAGGAGCAACTTAATTTCTACGAGGAAGTTTGTGAAATCTTCAGAAGATTGTTGATTGCGAGAGTAAAATAAATATCTGTTATAAACTGTATTAATTTTGGGATTACAATACTTTTCGAATTCAGCTGTAATGTCATCGAGCTTCGAAGTGTCGGGTAAATTGAATGAACGGAATACGTGTCGCCATCATCACCGAGAAAATTTATGAAAATTGCTTTTTTACGATCATCAGATGCGTTTGATAAATCGGCAGCGGCTAAGTATGTTTTAAAATCACTGAGAAAATATTTCCAGTTATCGCGAACATTATCACCATCAAGTTTTAAAGGCGCTGGTTTGTTTAGCGCATTCATTTTGTTTAAGGATTTTTAATGATACTGATATGCAAATTATTATTAATCATTAAGAAGCACCAGCATTATTAAATTATTATGACTGCGCCATGTGTTATATGTGAGTAATCAAAAGAATGCAACATCACATCACGGACATCTTGTTTATTACTGAGCGTCACAGTTAACAAAAATAGGTATGAGGTATGCGCGACAGGAACGCGCTCTTATGACAAAACCAAATATACCACACCTAATAGGTCTTCGCTCACCTCTCTATTCAAATTACTAATATGAACCGTTTTTTCTTTACTGAACAAACAACCTATGTCTAAATCTTCTTCCTCTACTTTCTTACTCATCTCACTAATATTCTTAAGTTGTTCGCTCAAGAAAGTTCGAAGCATTTTAAAGCCTTTAAAATTAATGTGAATAAGATCAGGTCGAGAGTCAAAACCCATTACCTCCTCAAATAGATGTATTTTGATCCTATATACAGGACGATTTTTATACTGAGCAATCGGACAGTCAGTAGCATTTGAAGATTTTCGAACAAGAAATTTTTCACAAATGTCAAAAAAGAAAATATTTTGATCGTTAGAAAACGTAGAAAGAAAATTATTATAATTCTCGATCCATTCCCAGACTCCAGGTTTATGTGATTCTTTAGGAATAGGAGGTATTGAAAGTAAGATCAAATTTTTTACACCTCGACCAATCAGAGAACTAATGATTAAACGAACATTGTTTTTAGACTCTTCAACGTATATGTCTTTAAGGACATCGTTAGTCCCTATCATTAGACAAATCTTATCACTTACTGGAAAAGTATGGTTCAAAATTTTATTATACAATTGCCTAGTCGTTTGGCCGGAAATACAATAATCGATACCGATAAGAGGCCATTGGTGACCAGGAAGTCGAAATTTCTGAGATTTATAGCCTAATGATGAGCACGAAAAACGTAAAAAATTCGAATCTCCCAATAATTGAAAATTTTCAAAGGTCGGTTTAATATCAGAATCAAAACGAGGTTTTTTATGAGATAGATTACTACTTATTGGTAAGCTAGGAGCTACCTCGTTGACAGCTTCTAGCGATCGGAGTTTAAAACACCGGGTTGTTGGGAGGTGGATGAGGATTGCATATTATCTGTTTCGGTAGATATCGCTGCAATTGTTTGCTGGTCCGAGATTTGAGTAGGGGTTATAATTAATAGTGCCGTAATTAAAGTTAGGATTCTCATTATATCTGGGGGTTCTAGGCGCGTAATTTGGGTTTCTAGGTCGGAAAGAATTATTAAATCTATTACCAGAGCGAAAGTTATTACGAAAATTATTATTACCGTTAAAATTATTTCGATTAGGGTCTGTATTGTTAAGATTAATGGAGTTTGGATCTATACTCATTGGGTTAGAGTAGGCCTGATTCTGAGGGGTAGTGTAATCCTTATTTATAGTATTTACATTTTGAGAGCGAATATTAGGATTGTTTAAATTAGAATTACTATTAGAGGAATAACTAAAATTTGTATTCGTAACCTCTATGTCTTCTAGAATAGAAATTAAATCATCGAAAGTTCGGACACGGGTAGCTAATAAGGGTGTTCTAATATAAGGAGGAAATTTCTCGCTTATACTTTTAACACATGCGCTTTCACCTCCAAGTTCCATTTGTATATGATGATAGGAGCTTTTAAGCTGAAGCGCAAATAATGAGGGTTTTTTATAAAACTTTGTATTATACTGAATAGAGTAAAAATTAGAAATCGCACGTCGTTTAATTTCCTCGTTCCAATATTTTGTTTTGAATTTATTTTTAAAATCCGAAAAAGAGGTAATACTGTTTTGTAAGCTTGAAACCATATCCGGGCATCGCCTTTTAGAAGGCCTAAAATTATATTTAAAATTCTTTGAATAGGAAAACCAACTTGACTAAAAGCGAAATCGAGATTATTCAAAAAATCTAGTGGGTGATTTTGTCCAGAAGGGTCAAAATCTAATAATGTTTTTTCAAGATCTCTCCATTTTGTATTATTATTAAAAAAATCACCGTTTTCAGAAATTAAAACATTTTGTGGGATATTATTCGTTTGTGGTTTTGGGCTGATACATGCAGGAATCGGTTCAGAGGGAATACTATTACTATGAATTGAGTTATTACTATTATTTATAGAACTAGCTAAACCATCGATTTTATTTATTAACGAACTTAATAAAATTTCCAAGTTGTTACCAGTAGGAGGGTTATTATTATTCCCTGAAGGTGTAGGATTGTTGCTGTTCGTCAAGTGAGTCTGGTTTCCAGCATTTTGATTGGAGCTTCCGGATATTGGTAGATTTTCAACCTCACTGCCAGGTCTATTATTGTCTGGATTACATTCGTGATCATCGCTGTATAGATTTAAAGTTTCATGGACGACATCTCTATTGCCAACCCTCTGAGTAGAATTATTGTTGGCTTCTTCATTCGTATTTGAATTTGGTCCCGCTTGCGATCTGGTGGTCACCATCGTTGAAAGTAGACACGCGGATACACTCTTATATAAATTCAGCTGAGGATTCACTCGAATTTTCCGGTAAATTTTAATTTTGAAGGGGAATTCAGTCCGTCGTTCGGGCGCCAGTTGTCGTGTCACAACAATGAATTAAAAAAAAAATAATAAAAAATCCGCAACAAGTGTACTTTAATAATTATATTACGAACAAATCTATATACACATGTGAAACTGCAAATATAATGATAAATTCGCATCGGGAGTGTAAGGCGAAGGAAAGATAAAAACTAAAACTAGAGAACGAAGATTGATCTCTCTTAGCACTAGCAAGTGCGTATTCCATTTCTCACCCCAATTTTGAATAACCAACCAGAATGGAGAAAGTAATTTCTTTTTAAAGTTGAGGGCCAATCAAAATCGTCGAAACCGGATTCACCCTCGGACGTAGGCGTAATCGGTCGCGGCTAGTTTTTTCCTTTGAACCGCTTTTTTTACTGCGCGGTGCGGCGGTTCAAAGATGAATTTTTTGCACGGAACGCGTTACCAGAAAGGTCCGATAGATTTACAACTTAATCGTTAATTTAGCGACAACATCACGAACGCGAGCGCGACTTTTTTTGACTAACGCACCGGATGTGCATTTTAGGTTTTATTACCCCAAATAAAAATTTCTTTAGCGGCGGGATTTTAATTGTTTAGGATTTTATATGTTGGCCGAAAAGTACCGCGATTTGTTGGCGCGACGATTTTTTTTTATTTTGCGAAAAAAGGAATACGCGTTATACTACGTAATGTAGAAAGTACAAATAGGTACCTTCCCATTACATAACATAACAGTATTTGCAAAGCCCTGTTATTGTGTTTGTATGTATGTCTGTCGATTTGTACAATAAAATAAAATGACTCATAAATTAAAATTTGTCTTTTATTTCCAACACTTTTATTTATTTTACTTTATTTCAATATTTTCAAATCTTCAAGTAGTTATGACTCACGAGAAAAGTAAAATACCAATGTAAAAAATTGAAAATAAAAATAATAGAAAAATTTTTATTTTCATTTAAAATTCAGAAGTCAGAACTTCAAAACATCAAAAGTTCAAAAGCTAAAAACGGCAAAAATCTAAAACTAAATAAACGAGGAATACAGAATGCTTACAACATAATATCACTTCAAAATTTGGAATTGAGATTTGTTTAATTGTTTGTGCATTGGCTATTTGGCTTAACCAGTTTGCAAAATTATTTATTCTGTATAATGTCACCTGAATTATAAACATAATTTAACTTTGAGATTCAGTGTTGTGAATTTTATAACGCAAAAATATAAAATTGAATTTTGAAACCAATTGAAACCAATTCGTGAATTGGTTGTTATGGTTTCGGCTTTTTTTTGGAAATTCAAGGAAATGATTGTTGTGATGGTGGTATTTTTAGTGGAAAACCATATATTGTTATGGTGTTTTTGATAGTTTTCAAACTTTTCTGTTAAGGTTATTGTTTTGTTGGTGGTTTTTATTTTGGTGATTAGTTGTGATTTTTTTTGGTGATTGTATCAAAAATGTTTAAAATGGTTTCAAATGGTTATGAAAACCCTTTCAAATTTTCAAAATATACGGTTGTGGTGGTTGTTGGTGGTTGTGGTTTTTAACCCTGGTTATACTTATCACTTATAAAGGTGTGGTGCTTAATGTTTTATAATTTGCTTTCAAAAGAATGCAATTTTTAAAATTCGTATTGTTTAAATTGAAGCGATTTTTATTTACAATTGTAGCAAAATTAAATAAACGTTCCAAGTTAAAAGACAAAAGTTCGGAACTCAGAAGATATTGAAAAAAAAAATTAAAAGAATGATCTGGAGTAATTTCGGTTCATTTTAAAATTGATTCGAGTCATGGATCACGGATCATGCCTAAAAAGAATGCGGATCACGGATCATCTCCCAACAACTGATTCGAATCACAGATCAGTTCATCGATTTCGTGATCCGGATCACGCCCATCCCTGCCTAAAATGCCTACCGCTTTCGTCCCGCTTTACCCTGCCTTCCAAGCATACAGGGAAACACGACGTTTCAAATGACAGAATTGTGATGCGCAGACGCGTTTTTGGAAATGCGACCTCCATTTAGCTGCGTTATATTGGGTGACTACGTTTCTACAGTTCGAGCGGTCCATCTATTCTATAATTGGAAGTATGCGATCTTTGTCACAGCATCACGGCTAAACGGCTGAATGAAAGTGATTGAAATTTTGACTATACATTCACGTCTATGTGTAGGTGGTCCACACGAAAGTGATTTTTCAAAATTTCCCTTCAAAAAGCCGCAATTGAGCTTCAAAGTTTTTATGACGTCACTGGACAATGCGGTGAGGTAACGAGTCCAAAAGCAAGACGAGGTACAATTTCGTTTTGAAGCGAGCGCGTTACGTTGAAATGATGGCGGGTGCTGGAGGTGGTGGTGTTCCAACCAGTGTTGTTATTTTACGCAACTATTGACCGGTCTCATGTTTACCGAGATTAACGCGCACAACGTATTCTGATCCCAAAAATTGAATTTCCTATTTAATATGCCTTTTATTTTTTTTTATGTTCACTTCATTTTTTGAGTTTTACTTTAATGTCACGTGTTTAAGTTTTAAAATATGCAATCTCCAAGAAAACGCAATCTTTCACGAGACTCCAAAACATCTAAACGAAAGAAGAACGTGCACAGTGTATCCTAATCACAAAAATCATTGAGAATTCTAATTAGAAAATATTGAATTTCACATTTTATATGCAATTTTTTTTTAGTTTCACTTTATTTGTTTAGTTTTACTTCGATGTGCCGTGTTTGAGATTTAAAATATGCCATATCCAAGCAAACGTAATCCTTAACGAGACTACAACGAGTTGGGAGTACAATAAAGTGTGCACATTGCTGTGGCAAATAAATATGTAGAAAACACCATTTTGGGCTTATACATGTCTTATGAACATCTTATCGACATACTTTCGAGTTGAGCTTCAATTAATGTCAAATAGATATCAACACTTTTCGTTAATCACAACAAGATATTGATGTTTATTGACATCTTTCGACATTAATTCAAGTTCAGTTTGAAAGTATATCTATAAGATGTTCATAAGACATGTATTAGCTCAAAATAGTGTTTTTCGTCTATTTATTTGCCATGTAGGAACAGAAACAGAATATTGATCAGCCAAAGTGTGCACACAGCCACAGGGATAGTGTTACCAGAACGGTGAAATGTATTATGTGTTGTGATTTAGAGCTGGTGAAATGTGGGTACTGGTGGGTAGCTTAGTCATTTTGCATACTGCATCCTTTCCACCTTTTAGTACATATTTACCTTAAATTACTATTTGCGTGTAATTTTGTATTGAAATAATGGAGCTACAGGGTATTGTTTTGTGGTTTTCTATTCATACTTGTACCTATATTACTAAACCAGTTTTTATACCATACCTGTTTATTTCATATTTTTTGTTTAATTTTTGGCTGAGTTTTCAACTTAGGAACTATATCTATAACAGCCTACCTTATTTGGGTGGAGGGGTAAGAAGAGGATGTGGTCTTCAAATCTTTGCGTTTTTGATAAGAGATGGAGCAAAAAACGGCTTTTTGAGGAAGTTTCAACTCATGAAATTTCTTGAATCTTCCACATCTCCTCACCTAATCAACCTACAAACATCAAACTTTGTAGGTGGGATTCATCGGTAACCAGAATGTGACTTCTTGAATTTGGGTTAAAATGAATCCAAAATGCAGGCTTGATGAGAGATTGTTCTTAGAAATGCAACAAAAGTACTTTTTTGTTTTTTCGATAAAATTCAAAATGGCAGATCACTCAAATTTGAAAGGGGCTGGAAAAAAGGCAAATATCTCAAAACTGTTGTTTTTGATCTCATATAAAAAAGTGTATTCTTAAATTTGGGTCAAAATGGATCCAAAAATTTAATTACGTCAATGTATAAACTTATACCCTGCATCCGAAGCATACAATTTCCCTAATTCACCACATACATGATGTTGGAGGGGAGGAGGATAGGTTATCGACCTGAAAATTTATTAGGTGGTGGTACATGAGTGGCTTCATATGATAAAATGAGCACAAGTGACCAACCTATTCTGATTTTTCCTTCCCAAGTGAATTTGGAGGAGATATGGGGCAATATCAGCTTCTAGAAGGGAAATTACTATAGGAAATTTCATGAAGCTTCGATAATATCTCCTCACCGAATCACCTAAGAGAGGTTAAACTTTTTATGCAGGTTTAGTTGGTAACCAGAATATAACCTCTTGAATTTGTGTCTAAACCGATCTAAAATGGCGGATTATCAAAATTTGAGTGGGGAAGCTCAAGTACTTGAAATTTGTAAAACATGTGTTATTGTATGGCAAGAAATATGGTAAACCTTACATGATCTTCAGTTTTGTACATTTTTTAATAAATCATTTCAAATTTACTTCTATATTCACATACTATTCACGCACGAAGGGCGGGTGAGTACACTTGTATACTATATGGTCAAAGGTCTTTATATATAACTTTGCACCAACCCCTACTTTTGAAGGCTAGTTTCACACTGAAGAAGTTGAGTTAGGATAATTTTTTTTTACCGTTCGATGCGCCTTGAAATGTTCTATCCAGCGATATGCATAAATCATTTTCGGTAATTTTGGAACATGACACTTTTGCACCTAGACCCCTCAATTTTATATTGCAAAAGGGAATTTGGTGCATTGTCTGTCTAGATTTCAGTAAGTTGCACGGTGAGTAGGTATATAGTATGCATATATATTTCAGTACGTATACTAGATATCTATACGAATGGTTGAAAATTTAAGTACTGAATCCTCTCATGAATGTTTTGAAATGCTTGTTCAGATTTTTGATTTGTCTCAAAATGATGCTTCACTCAAATTTTGAAGAGTGCTAGAGAACATTGTCAAAATGTTTGATTTTTATGTCACACGTTGAATTAAATGAAGTACAACAACATATTCATATTTTAGCTTCTAAGGTAAAATATGTGGAAAGTTTTGAGGAAACGTTGTTTTAAAGAATTTTGTAAACAGGGCCGGACCGAGCGGGTGGGGTGTGGGGAGTGCTCACCCCCAGAGGTTTTGCGCCGTCGGCAAAAGTCGGCAAATCGACATCGGTGAGAAAAATTCTACATTTCCTATTTCACTTGTCTCAGTAACAGCGAAAATTTAACAATAAATAAATGAATCAAATAAAAAAACATATGTATTTGCGCATTGTTTTGCTCACTCTGCTCGAAGCTTTTCTATTCCCGAATTTCGGCTACACTAGGTGTGGTAATGTCGCCATCTGAGAAGGAGAAACTGAATATCGGAAAGGAACGAGATTAATAAAAACTGATGTTCCATTAAAAAATACTGTTTTAGTTCAATTTCAGTTGATATTATATGGTTTAAATTTATCTCAAAATAATGCTAGAGAATTGGAAACTGGAGAAGTACTCAGTCCCTTGAGTGATAACAACTTTTTTCATTCTTAACAAAAAAAAAACCTACTTAATATTTTTGGATTTATTATTTTTTTTATAGAATATTTTTTTTAAATATAACTTATTGTTTTTTCATCATTTAAATTTTTTTTATTGTTTTGTTTTAAATTGTTGAATATTTCATCGCCTTGATTTCATTTTTCCCTTATTTATTCGAAACTGGATTTTCTCTAGTTTTTTAGTTTTTAGGTTTTCATTTTTTTTTGCGTTATGCCGGGTGACTACTTGATTCAAGCACCCAAAGAGACAAAATTACCTAAAGATGAAACAATTTAATACATTTATGTGTATTTTTCACAACAAAAGTATAATTTAAAATTTTGCATTTTATTTTACGATAGACGCTTTTAAGCATTAAATAAATTTTATTTATGTCATTTATTCTTGCTAATATCATTCAAATATATAATTTATTACTATGAGAGTAAGATTTTTGCGCTTGAGGTGCTCTAATGAAGTAATCACCCAGTTAGCAATTATCTTCAGTTTGAAACATTACTCCATTTTTGTACATTTCTTTTCATCTTATAATTTTTTCTTTTTTTCATGATATCTTTCATTGTTGCATTTTTTAGTTTTCGGAATTTTTCATTTTCAACAATATTATTATTTAGTTTTTATACTTCCCAACTTCTTCCCTTTCTAATTTTTGAATTTTTTTTATTTATAAAAATTTTTCTATTTTATTACGTTGTTTTGTAACATGGACTTTTTTTAATTTATCCATTTTCCCATCAATTTTTCTTTAATTCTGAATTTCCTTTCGTTTTTTTTTTAATTTGAAAAAAATCAAGTTTTAGATATTCTTTATATTTTTAGTTTTGCTTTAAAAAACATTTTTGTTCTTTTTTGATTTTTGTATTATCTTAAGAAATTACTTCGTGACTTTGAAGGATGGAATGTTTGTAGCAGTTTAAAGCCATCATCCCAAATTGATGATTTATAATTTACAATAATTTAAAAAATTCAACATTCGTTTTTATTCACCAAAATTCAAAATGATGCAGAAATATCCATTTTTACCTTATCAAAATAATTAAACTTGTACAGTGTATCACCTTCTCAGGCAGTTCGAAAAACGACTGCAGATGTTGGCTTCTTTGATTTTTTCAATTGCTTCTCTTTGTTCTTTGAGTTCGTAGGTAAATATAAATGTGATATTGCTCGTATATCAAATTACAAATTAATCAATCGTAGTCGGAAAATTGAAAATACCAGTCGGCATTTTTAGATTTTCACCCCCTGCCCCCAGAGTGCCAAGGCTAGGCCCGTCTCTGTTTGTAAAATAGTTCAGCTACTGAAAAACATAGTAGGCATGGGTGGAAATCGATAAGAATTTAAGGAAGGCATTGCGCCATGAAAAATTTGTGAATTCGAGTTTTACTCAAAAGGTATGGGTTTTGGGCCCAGGAATGCATTTTGACGAAACCTACCTCAAAAAGTCACCTATGATGAGAAAATACTCTGACAAAAGTTTTGGATCCGTGGCTCAATTATTTGGGGGGGGGGGGAGGCCAAAATATGTTTTTCAAAATTTATTTTCTAGTTTTTCGCCAGTTGTAGATAAAAATTTTGTGTTTTTTTAGATCAATTCTAGAGGGTAAGGGGAACGATAAAAATTTTTTTTCAAATTTTTTGAGTAATTTTTCATCGAGTTACGGCGTTTTGAAAAATTTGAGCCGTCATTTTGTAAAGAAGTTTCCGAGGTATAGTCGCCATTTTTATTTAATAAAATGTGTTATTTTGTCTAAATTATACTATAGAAGTTTCAATAAGTTAGAGTTGGTGCAACGTTGTCAAAAAAAAAAAAAAATGAAAACTGAACACGCGTCATATTTGCCGCGCATCTATCTATATATATATAGTGATCTATGGTCAAAGTGGCATCAGTTTGCACATTCCTCAGAAGTGCATCTAATGTCACATTAACGACACCGCAATGGCGAACGGAATGTATAATATCATAGGTTTTCTTAGAAACAAATTTTTAAAATGATGCCACTTTACCTGTAAACATCAAAAAAATGAGGCTACTACGACCGTAGACCGAAAAAAAATTTTTTGTATGAAAAATAGAATATTAGTGGTAAAGTGGCATCACCCAAATAACCACACCAGTGACGTCATGACACAAAGCTGAATCGATGAGCAATGTGATGGTAAAGTGGCATCAAAAAAAAGATGCCACTTTGTAAAAAAGATGCCACTTTACCTGTAGACGACGAAAAATGATGCCACTTCATCCATAGATAAATCTATATATACATATATGAAATCTCAAAGTTAGGTTTTTTTTTGTTATGCTTCTCCTCCGCAACTACTGGTTCGATTTTGACGAAATTTTGGTTTCCCGTCTGAATTAACATGTAGATGGTTTTTAACTATAATCCAAACCCCCAAATCCAAAATGGGGGGGAGGAGGGTCAAAATTTTGAATAGGGCTCTCCTAAATTTCAAAATCACATTTTTTTTAATAAATGGATTTTAGAGTATGAATCGATTTTTTCATGTTCTTACCATTTTTCATTTTTGGGGCACCCTTACACCTCAAATTTGTCTCAAAAGTAGCATTGTAAAATTAAAAATCGTTAAATTTTACTTTTTTTCAAAAATAAGCCGGACATTCTTTGCGTTGTAGTTACCCAAGTATTCGCGTAGATTTTTAATGATTTTCAGGGTGAAGAAAAACCAAAATTTCTGTATTTTTTCTTCTTTTTAATTTTTGAAAATTTTTTTTTTAATCAACGCGTTGAAAATAACAACAATAAAAATGTATAAAAATTTCAAAAAGAATGGACTCAAAATAAGGTTGTAATCGCGAGTTACAAATTCGAAAATCTTCAGCGTTCGTAAATGACAAGCGCGTTGTAAAACATGTTCGTTGCATTCGCGTTCACCAGGCGCGAGTTATACGAGGTAAACATGTTCGGCTTTAAATACTCGCTTCGATTTATGTTTAAACCCGTTAAAAAAAGGTATAAATTACTCGATGATTTTTTTTTATTGTGTTTCTTATCGATGCTTTTCTTCAAAAACCACGTAAGTCCAAATATATAAATTTTTCAGGAACGAGTATTTTAGTTTGGGTGACAGACTTACGAGGTTTTTTTTTTAAGGATAGAAGCGCTAGTTGATGATTTAGACTTACGAGGTTTTCAAAATCGAATTCCTCAATTTTTTTTACATAAGAAACCACTTACGTAAGTTCAAAATATATAAATTTTTCAGGAGAGGTACGAGTATTTTCTTTTGATGACAGACTTACGAGGTTTTTTTTTTACGGATAGAAGCGCTAGTTGATGATTTAGACTTACGAGGTTTTCAAAATCGAATTCCTCGATTTTTTTTTGCATAAGAAACCACTTAAAAGTAAATTTTGCCTAAGTCGGACTTACGTGGTTTTTGAAGAAAAGCATCGTTATGCACTTTATATTCCAATTATGAATTTTAATTTTTAAAAAAATTGAAATAAAACGCAAATTTGTTTGGTTTTTCAAAAAATGAATTACACATTTGCGTGCATACGTACTTTTACAACAGGAAAAAAATGAACATTATTTTTCATATGAGCAATTATGATGAGTTTTAGAGCCAAAATTGGAACCTCAGTACACGTTTTTGCCAGCGTGGATTAGCACAACGGCTGATGACATCAGAATTTTTTCATAACACGCCAATTGTTGATTGTCATTGTTACCACCCAAAGATTTTTTTTTAAATTTGATTTAAATACTATACTTATAAAGAAGTTTAATTACTTATAAACATGGTGATTGATGATAAACAAATTTTTCTCACATCATTTCTGTACATCCCCATGGAAAAAAAGAAATAATTCAGCTGTGAAAGGCTTATAAATCCGTGTTAAAATCAATTTATAAATTTAGGGGAGACACGGCATATAGAACCACCTTTTTTTAGTTTGCTCTAAAATACGCTGTAATTCCAAAAAACATACGGGAAACAGCTTTATTATGAAGAAAAAAAATTTCTTTTTCAGAATATGTGAACCTTTTTTTTGAAAAGCCACTTTGAAGTACAGTAGACTCCCGATTATCCGAAGTCAATTGGGGCGGAGAGGTGTCGGATGTGCAAAAAAGTCGGATAATTGATTTTTTGATTTTTTACTGAAATTTAATGAATAAAAGTTGTGACAAAAAACGAGTTTAATTGGAAACTTCAAAATTACATACCTAGGTAACAGAAAAATTTTTTGATATTTTTTTAGAAATTACTTTACGTTTAGATTTTACTTTTGGATCCATTTTTATGAAAATGAACAAATTCAACACGAAAAAAAATTAAACGACACCGTAACACTTATATTTTAAAAGCAGACTAGATTGAAAGGGAATATGGAACACAACTAATGAAAACGAACACCTTGCCTTGCGATAAACATGACCATTCATGCTTAGCGCCTGGGTGTCGCCAGATTATCTCACTGATAAAAATTTTTTAATATGTACAATCATGTATTATATACGAGACAAAAACAGTAATTTGACATCGATTTGATTAATAATTCAGCATTTGTCGGATAATAAAACATTATCCGACTTTTTTTAGTCGGTTAACCTGAAGATGTCGGATGCATTTTTTGAGTCGGATAATCGCGATGTCGGATACTTAATCGGAGGTCGGATAATCGGGAGTCTACTGTACTCAAATTTGAAGTTTGCCGAAACACTATTTTCTCCATCTCCAAAGTGCCGGGGCAAAAAGAACCGCAGTAATAAATAACTGAAATAGAATGTTAATGATTACAAAGCGATTATAAAATAACTGAATTGGTAAAAAAATATATTTTTACGAGTGAAACCAGCATCTACCTAAAAACTGCACTCATAAAATGGATATTGTCGTAATCTCTCAACTGCTGCACTCTTTATGCGCTCATTCAGAGCACATATTACATTGTACATTGGAGCCATTCTAACATTAACCAACTTCAAATTTAGGTTATACATGTGACACATCCTAAATTTATCGTGGTATTTTGGTATTTAGGTACTCTTTTTGGCTTTCTATAACTATTACCAACATACCAACTCATTTAACATTGTGGTACTTTATGCCCTGATTTGACTTTTTCGATAAATATGGACAAAAGTGTAACTTAAATTAAAAAATTTATGAATTCCTTATGCAGGAATGGAAAATACAGGAATTTATCTTCATGCAGCAAGAAAAAATTTTTTGAAGATTCAATAAAAATGAAATCATTTCGTTTTGAAATTTCTCAATTCTCGATTTTTGGTAGTACAAAATCAGTTTATGTCAAATTGAAAAAAAAAAAAATGTGTTCTACCAAATGCATATATTGCCATCTTTTCAGAATAAATAGCACAGCCATAATTTTGATAATTCTATATGCCCGAGTCTCCACTAAAATTGAAAGAAAAAATGGATATTTCTACGTTGAAACAAAAAATGCTTACTTTATGGAATTAATGTTGATTATTCAAAAGTGAAAAGAGTTTATACAAATCAAGCGAGCGAAGCTAGGGAGAAATAAAAAAACGAAACGATGCGAGCGAGCCATCAATGGGGGGCCTGGAGCCCCCAGCTGGCAACGCGAAGCGCTGCTAGTAGGTACTATAGAGGGGCGTAAAAAAAAAATTCTTCAATTTTGATGAAATTTCAGGGGATGATTTACTTTGAGTTGAAAGTACCCCATACAGAATTTCAGAACACACAGACCATTTGGGGGGGGAGATAGGGCTCCTCAAAGTAGAGTCATTTTCGAAAAAGACGTGATTTTTCACCTCTGAAGCCTCATTCGACATCTTGAAATATTGTGCTACCGTAAGGGACAGTATGAACGTGTATTCGCTTTGTGTTTTTAAAACTTGATATTTAATTTTTTTTTCTTGTTTTTTAATTTTTCCCGACAAAATGAGCACGTGCTCTCGCAAATAATAACAGTTTTATGTGGATTTCAGCTATTTCATAATTTTTACAAGAAGTGTGTATTTCAATTTAAAATATCACGAGCTTGAAAAATGATTGAAATGGCATTAACACAAGTCATGTTTTTCGCTATTTACATATTATTTCTTTTTCCTAGTTTTCTCAAGAAGATTGATTTTTTTTAAGTATGAATAATTTTTGCAAATGATTTAAAATTTATTTGAAGGTATTTAACAGTTGATAAACGGACCTTTGTTTCATACGATTACTTTCTCCTTGCTAACCAGAAGAGTTCTTTATATAATTTAAGGTAATGCAAAATAAACCTGTTTTTGAATTCATCATATATAATTTTTCTCGAAAGTTGATTTTATTTTAAAAACACATCTTGCTGCCTAAAGTGTAACGTATTCGTAATTTAATACCTTCCATTAGAAACGGAAAGATAAAAATCCGCGTTGTTGTCAAATGCGCGGATCTCATCTATTTCGTAACGTAACACTTAGATATACACCGGTACAGCGCTCTCTGCTTTGCAAACATCAAACTGATGTTGTATTAGTTGGCCAAAAAAGTGGAAAGATGAGATTCGGGAAAAAATTGGGCAATGCATTCCTGAGGGTATCCTGATGCCTAAAAACTCGATGTTCTTTTATTATCAGCTGAGACTCCTATGGGCCCCTGATACGTAGGTGATGGTGAGTTATGGGGCACAATAAGCTATAAATACCCAAAGTGCCGGGTGCTTGTAGCACCAAATTAGACCTTAACCTGAACCTGAAGCTTCGTAATGATGGAAAACATGAATTTAAAAAAGAAAAAAAAACGTAAGCAGCCATGCCGCATTACTGGAGCTGAGTTTTTAACTGGGGCTTGTTTTGATTTAGTAATAACCACGCTCAACCGTTCATCACTACAGGCCACACCCGATACCAAGTCTGAAAACCCCTACCCTATCCTTTCCAAAAACACTTAAGAAGTTCAATTTGACACATTTCTTGCCATGAAATAATCATGTGAACACATATTTCTCAAATTATAACTATTTGAGGGTCCTCAAATTATCTTCAAATTTGTAATCCGCCATTTTGGATCCATTTTGACTCAAATTTAAGTGGTTATATTCTGGTCACAAACTAATCCTACACACAAAGTTTGACCATTCTAGGCCGATTTGGTGATGAGATATGGAAGATTCATGAAATTTCCTGCAGCAATTTCCCCTCCAAAAGCCGTTTTTTGCTCTAACTCCCCTCCAAAATCACTGAGGAAGCTAAAATCAAAATACGTTTGTCACTTGGGCTCATTTTATCATATGACACAGCAATAAAAAATTTTCGACCCCTCCTGTACCCCCACCACTATTTTAGGTTGTAACCCCGCCTTCCCCCTCCAACATCATGTATGGAAGTGAATTCGGGATATAGTATACAACTTATCCCCAATAACCATATGAATTCATATTAATTACATTTTTACCAACTTGAGGCTCCTCAAGCTCTACTCAAAATTTTGATAATCCGCCATTTTGAATCCATTTTGATCCAAATTCAAGAGGTCATATTGTGGTCACCAACTAACCTCACACACAAAATTTGACCTCTTTAACTTGATTTGGTGGGGAGATATGGAAGATTCAAGAAATTTCATGACTCAAAACTTCCTCAAAAAGCCGTTTTTTGATCTAACTCCTCTCAATATGCACTTAGAAGCTGAAATTTGGATATGTTAGTATCCGTGACTCACTCTTTCATATGAAATCAAAAACGAAAAATTTGAGCTATTTGCCCCTTCTCCAGCCCCCTCAAAATTTGAGTGATCCGCCATTTTGAAATTTATCGAAAAAAAAAAAAACTATTTTTGCGTATTTGCAAGAAGAGTTCCTCACCGAATTTTGAGCGAATTTTATCCACACCCGCCTGCGCAAGTGAGTGACACAAAAAACGCAATTTTCTCAAAAACAGGTTTTTGCTAACTCGCCTCAAAATGCACTTAGGAAGCTGAAATTTAAATATGTTGGTGTCCGTGACTCACTCTTTCATATGAGATCAAAACGAAAAATTTGAGCTATTTGCCTCTTCTCCAGCCCCCTCAAAATTTGAGTGATCCGCCATTTTGAAAGTTTTTGAAAAAACAAAAAAAATACTTCTGCGCATTTTCAAGAAGAGTTCCTCACCAAATTTTGAGCAAATTTTATGAATACTCGCCGGCGCTACGCGTGGGGGAAAAAAAATATATATATATATACCAAAAAGTTGGACATTTGCCAGATGATTACAAATGGTCTGAAACGCAAAGATTTGAAGACCCCACCCTCCCCCGACCATCCCTTCCCAAATCAGGTAGGCTGTAATAGCTATCGTTTTGTTAAAAACTCAGCTAAAAATGTGGATGTAACTGTGCATATCGTACCCTCAGTACAATAAGGCCACATCTCAAAAAAATACTTCTTTTTACATACATTCTTGGCTAAAATTACTGTAAATCGATAAAAGTGTGACAGATAAACTAAAATAGCTCATTTTACTCCAAAAAAGTATAGGAAAAGGGTACCTTTTTGTTGAATTTTTACATGCTTTTTTTGATGTGGCCTTATTGCACTGAGGGTGCGATATATTGTGTCTAATGTCGCGTCGTAATATAAGTCGCCCCCTCCCCCCACAAGGATACGAAAAGCAAGCGTGACTCGTAGATATTTGGTGTAATTTTTCTATGTTGAAATTAGAATAAATTTACTGTGTCATTAAAACAAATTAATTATACGGAAGGGGGATACTTCTGATAATGGTGGTGAGGGAAGAGGACGGTGATTTCGATTTGTCAGGGAAAATTATCTTAGGTTTCAATATAATATATAACCATTAAAACAATTTATAATAATCGTAATAGGTTTTTTATAGCGACTTTTCATAACACACCTCCAAACCACTCATCTTTAGGAAGCCATAGCTCCACACTCGTTCTTTCTTGAAAAATGGTTTATGGCTCATTTTATAGGGAATTGAAAGGAGAGTAAATTTTATTGAAACCTTTTTGCGCTAGGACCAAATTCGGAGAAGATAGGGGCCAACAATTGATTTTGGAGGACATTTGCCCCACTGGGGGATACGCCCCACACCTAGGGGTCAAGACTTTTAGTATGCTGTTTAGAATGGTGTTCCTAACAGCCATATCAAAAATCGCTTTGATGGAAATTTTTCCTACCTTTGGTGTATTTTATGTCTAAATGCACTGGACCATAAAAATAGAGACCTAAAGAGATTTTACATTCGAATTTTTTTTCGTCTTGATATTTTTTTAATTAATAAATATGGAAGTTACAGTGAACATTAAATATTGTAAAATGTAAATTTATCATCAGTAATAATTACACACAAATCTGTATGATAAAAACGTCCAAGTCCATTTGTGTATTATAGGTTTATGTTTACTAAGTGCTTAAAAAAAATCTGCCATAAATTTTTTCACAAAATTGTAATTTTCACAGGAAAACTGATAACCTTAATCCATCAAAATCAAAATTTCACCTCAAAAGCCCCAAAATTGCAAGTTTTATTACGATTTTTAGCTCTCTTGTAAAAAATCAAAAATGGCACTTCGTTATTTTAGTATTACACAGGGTGGATATATTCTTGTACCTATGAATAACTTACAATAGAGATTCACAAGGTTTTAAAATTTTTTTTCAACGTTTAATTATTGGTTAAAAAAAAAAAAAATTAACAAAAAAACGCGTACCCTCACCCCCTTAAAGAAACTGTTTTTCACTTACCTTTTCACTAAATTATCACAAAGTCATAATTTGAAGGAGGGGGAGAATCGGCCAAGGTGTTATAATGATTTACATTATGTGTTCACAATGATATTGTCTGAAATGGAATTTGGTTGAACCTAATTCATTGAAATACATACATACTAATTATGCCATCGAGAAATTGAATTATACATATGAAGTTTAATAGAGAAGGGGGAACGGGGAGGGAGCATTAACGAAAATAATGAGTGCACTAACGAGCACTAACGAAGCACTAACGATGTACATAATTTCAGCTCTCTAGCTAACACTTGGGGAGCAGCCATTTCACCAGCCCCGCATTCAAGATCTATGCTTAGGGATGAGCACTAACGAAAGTAATGCGTTTACTAACGAGCACTAACGAAGCACTAACGATGTGCATAATTTCAATCCCCTAGCAAATACTTGGGAGGGGGCAGGGAAATGGAGCTCAAAAATTCTCTTTTTTTTTTGAAAGGGGGACGATTGTAGCGGCTCGTATGTTGGACCTCCCCTCTCTTTTGATCTTAGTTCATATATGATTATAGCAACTACAGGAATGCCACATACGTTGATATGTTTAAGAATAAAAAATCAGTACTTATCGAGCACTTAGTCGTTTATTATCATTATTATTTCTCGATACATACATTCGCTTGTAAACCATACACGCTACAACTCCTTTCTCTACCCTTTGGGTACATCCCGCATGTGTTCGATTGATGTTAGAATTTTGATAACTTCTGAATTCTGTTTTCGAAATTTTAGTGGGAACCAAAAATGCACGAAACTTTTCTGCTATTCATTTGAGCTTGACTAGGCCGTTGAATCTTTCGGAAAATAAGATTTAAAAAAATGAAATTTCAGCTGAATTTACTCTTTTTACTTTCTAAATAGAGAATAAATCATCAGATTACTTTCAACGTGGAAAAAAGTCCACATTTCTGCAGCCTCCTATGGCGTTTTAGGCGGGCACGAACGTAGTACGAAGGACTCTTTTAATTCCACCTCCCTACCTTGATTAAGCGAAGAGGCGCAGCGAAATGGAGCTGTTTTATTCTTTTCGATGCTCATTTACTTTGACAACAATTTTTTGTATGAAAGGTTCAGTTCATATCTTCATAGTGAAAGTACCACACAAATATTATAAGCTTTATACATACAGCAAGTAATTATAGATCAGTTTACCTGAGAAATAATCATCATCTTGACAATGCAACTGATTTATACCAATGAAAATGATAAGCTTGGAATAGAATGCATTCATTATATGGTTCTATTGGAACGGTTCGCTAATTTAGATTCATTCGTTTATTTGTTTTTACTTTCGGAATTTAGTTCCTACAAAAAAAAAAAAAAAAAAAAAAACATGCTATAAAAAATAAGCTACTCATAATGGTATTTCACGTTATAAGGGCGAGGGGAAGTGACTAACTGCACGAATTGGACATTTGTAGCCCTTGCTTCAGGTTTAGCTCGTGCTACAAAATACACGAGTGTGAAACAAAATTTCATCGAAGTATTTTTTCTCTATACGTTTGACTCATCGCCGACATATGTATAGAACCATCCACGAACTTTCGCGTCATCGCGTCTTCCTTTCTGTTTGTCAACCTATTGTATCTTTCCCCATTCATACCAATCTCCGCTTTCTCTTTTAGTGCCTGCTTAAAAAACTAGTTCCACCCTTATACTACTAGAGAGTCAAACATGGCTATTAATTCGTAGTTTAGATTTTAACTTTAGTTCTGTTCTGACTCCGTTGCAAATAAACGTATAAAAATTATGGAGTTTTTACTACGAACATTTTGGTCCCTTGGAAGACAGGATCCTGAACTTCGCAGGATTACGGAAAGTTTCGCGTTACATTTTAAATCAATCTCGCGACCGCGTAGTGTACGCTTAATTGTGAAAAAATATAAAACGTGAATCCTGAATCGATATCGTTATCGCATAATCACTATATATCAAGATTATCTTTTTAATAGTGATCCTGCTAAAAAGACACCAAAAACACCGGTCTAACTCCGAAGCAGTTGAACCTGCAATTAAAATCCATCATCCATTCCTTTGAAATCACCGAAGAATAAGTTGATAATTTCGACATAACTAAAGGAGACTATAAACCTCTCAAGCTCCGCAGAGAAGCAGCCGAAGAAAAGTACAGACGAGCCCAACCAATCGTTCTGGAATTGGCATCGCAATTAAAGGATGATTTCACCCTCCAAGATGAAATCGAAGAACGGTATTGTGAGTTACAGATGAAATTTTCTAAACTCCTACCAAAACCGACTCCAACCTCACTAATGCCACCAAGGCAACCTCAGGTAAATACTTATATTCCTAGCCAGCGAATCCAATTACTCAAATTTGATAGTACACCTGAAAATTGGTTAGCTCTATTTCCAAGGCCCCCCAAGTATTTGCTAGGGGGTTGAAATTATGCACATCGTTAGTGCTTCGTTAGTGCTCATTAGTGCGCGCATTATTTTCGTTAGTGCTCACCCCTAAGCGTAGATCTTGAATAGGGGACTGGGGAAATGGTTGCCCCCCAAGTGTTAGCTGGAGAGCTGAAATTATGCATATCGTTAGTGCTTCGTTAGTGCTCTTTAGTGTACTCATTATTTTCGTTTGTGCTCCTTCCCCGTTCCCCCTTCTCTATTAAACTTCATAATATGTATTATTCAATTTCTCAATGGCATAATAATTATGTATGCACATGAAATAAATTAGGTTCAACTAAATTTCATTTCAGACAATATCATTACCAATACATAATGTATATTATTATAACGCTTTTGCCGATTCTCCCCCTCCTTCAAATTATGACTTTGTGATAATTTAGTGAAAAGGAAATCGTTAACAAGGTTAGTGAAAAACAGTTTCTTTAGGGGTGTGAGAGGACGCGTTGTTTTGTTAAAATGGTTTTTTTTCTTTTTTTTTACCAAAAATTAAACGTTGAAAAAAAAATTTAAAACCTCGTGAATCTCTAAATTTGAAAGCTGTTCATAGGTACAAGAATATATCGAGTCTGTAATGCTAAAATGGTCGAAGTGCCATTTTTGATTTTTTACAGGAAAGCTAAAAAACGTAATAAAACTTGCAATTTTGGGGCTTTTGAGGTGAAATTTTGATTTTGATGGATTAAGGTTATCAGTTTTCCTGTGAACATTACAATTTTGTGAAAAAATTTATGGCAATTTTTTTTTCAGCACTTAGTAGATGTAAAGCTATGATACACAAATGGACTTGGACGTTTGTATCCTACAGATTTGTGTGTGATTATTAGTGATAATAAATTTACGTTTTACAATATTTAATGTTCACTGTAACTTCCATATTTATTAATTAAAAAAAAATATCAAGACAGAAAAAAATTCGAATGTAAAATCTTTTTAGGTTTCCATTTTTATAGAAGTGATGGACTTGGCACTTTTTAAAATCAGTCGTAGAGAGCTATAAGTTCAAAATTTTCATTTTTTGTTTTAATTTTAATCAATGCAGCTCGCTTCAGTGAATCCGAAACCATCAAAAATTCAAATTTGAAAAAATGACACATCGACCCTTTTAACATTATACGGGGTCGATATGTAGAATGTCGCGTAGTTTCGCTTTTTATCATAAATAGGTAGTAATAGTGTTGAGCAATTGATAATTTCACAAATCTACAAATTTCATAAACTTTGACAACAAGTGTTGTTTTTGGTTGTATAATTTATACATTTAGGATTACATTATGTACTGTACGGTGGTGGTCTTCAAATCTTTGCGTTTCAGACTATTTGTAATCATCTGGTAAATGAGCAACGGTTTGGTATATGCTACATCTATGCATAGAGTGGATAAAAAAAAAACATGTAATGATTCGCTTCGAAGTTCAAATCCGGTACGTCGAATTTTCGAAACATAAAATTTTTCTACTTTTCTTAATAGCTGAATTCCTTTTGATTCTGTATTAGATTGAACCTACTTCTAATGCACAGAGCCCAAATTTCTTTCAAATTTATCAAGCTTTCTCGTAATTTTTAAGAAAGAAGAAAAGAAATAATCTAGTTATCACGTATCAAGTTGTAACGCGTATTCTGCATACCCTGAAAATTAAACTAGCTATTAAGGGTCTATTCTACATACACGATTGCATACTGGTTTGCCTGCCAAATGGCCATTTTCGTACATCTTTGATTCTCAAATACCAATTATCTGTTTCTATTGAAATTTGAAATATACACCTATAATAAGAATTTAAGAAACTTCACAACAGGTTTTTTTAATTAAGTGATTATTTGTCGAGAAAAACAAAAATAAATTGACTTTTGAGAAGGCCATATTTCACGCTTATAACTTTCTTATTAATTAGAATTTAAATTTTTGTTCTGAATAATTAAAGAAAAGTGTCTCTTCTTCATTTTCAAATTTCAAAAGTTTTCATAAGAAACTCACAAAGAATTTTACTCACAAAAATGTTACTTTTTTAGCGTTATCAAGTTTGGTTCCTATACAGATAACATATAGTATGTACCCGCAAAGTTTGGTTTTACTGAAAAAAAGAACCGTGCATGTGAAATATACCCTTAAAACAGGGCTGTTAACAATAACTAAAACTCCAAACTTTAACTCAAACTGACTCGTATTTTCACGTATTAAGAATAAAACTGAATTTGACTATAACTATAAATCCCAATATGTGTAACTGAATAAAACTTAAACTAATATTTTCAGTCCCTGAAACTGAATTAAACTTTAACTTAAACTTAAAAAAAATCGTTTTGGTTAAAGTCTCCAGCCAATTTCCAATTTTCCAACTTTGAACGAACATTCAGCGACTTGAGGTTCATTTTGGACCCTTTGCAATGCAGTCTCAAAGGGTCTATTTTCTATTATTAATGATCTTTTGTTACTGCGAATTAATTATATTAAGTAGTTTTGAAAATTAAAATTTTAAATATGAAATTTTAAATTAAATTCATTTTATATTTTTGTAAACGTTTAATTTATTGAATTTGGAAACTTTTATGTCTTATTTCATCTTTTCATCGTACATAAAAAGCGGATATGATATAATCGGTAACTACATTATTTCATTCTAACTTCAACTTCTGTAACTATTTTAAAAGAAGAATTAAACTTTAACTAACTTTAACTTTAGCTTTTTAACTATAAAGAAGAATTTAACTTCAACCTTAACTCTAAACTTTTATTTTATTTAAGTTAAAACTAGTTTACATCAACTTTAACTATAACTTAAACTTTAAGTGAAAAGAATAAAACTGCTAACTTTAACTCTTATTTTTGTTTTGAAAGACTAAAAGTTTAACTGAATTTAACTAATATACGTTTAAGTTAACAGCCCTGCCTTAAAAGAATAAGAAAAAAAAACCTTCTACGTACTTAAAAATTCTACAGAATTCATTTTTAATGCTTAAGGAAAAAAATATACGTAAAATACTTTCAAAGCTAGTGAAAATTTCAAAATATTAGAATATTGCGATCTATTACTGGCTGCACTGCTAGAAAAATTTTTTCTTAATTTCTTCCCAATACACTACTAGAGGTTGAAGAAGAAATGGTCCAATTACCGAGCCACAAAATAATTCATGTTGAGACGGCAAAAATTTCATAATATTGAAATATCGTGATCTACAACTATTTGACCCCTTTGTAGCAGTCTGAACTTTTATCCAAATAAAAATGGCAATTGTTTAAGAGGATTCAGAAACTCAAATTCCTAAAAAAGATTTCTCACGCCATTTTCACTGGCAAAAAAACACAGAAAACAGCGTTTTTTCAAAAGGTGGTACACTTTGGGGACCTCCTAATTCCCTCCCCTTTCATCTAGAGGGCTCAAAAATTTTTTGAGAGGTCTCCAACTCACAATAAGTCACCTCCCCAAAGGGTCTTTCCTGATAAGATAGTGAAAACGGCCCTTGACCCAAATTCGGTCACAAGTGGTCCTAAATGTTGGGCCGAAGTTTTTCTGAGGAACTTGTAGCCAATAGTGTCCATAACAGCACCTAACTTTCCCCCAAAAATCGCGCCATTCTTTTTCACCCAAAATCCACATTTATGCCCCCAAAACTAGTTTTTCGCAAATAACACGCATTCTAGTCAAGATACAGAGAGAAAGTTCGGTTAAGAAATTATGCTGATCAGATTTCCAAAAATTGATAGAATCGCGAGAAAACGCACTTGAAATGCCCATCTTACGCTGCACATAGGCCCATAGCGCGATGTTTGATATAAACCGCAATGTTATGATAATGTTTTATGTTCTCATCGTGAAAATGGTTACGGGGTGGGGGGAAGGGTAGAACAAATTTTGTTTTTTCTCAAAAATTGATCTGGTATACCGTTTGATAGTTTCAAAATAATTATGATATGATAGTAATTAATTATCAACTCATGAGTATTATCGAATATGATAGATTTTCGATAATAAACATGTGGATTTTGGGTGAAAAAGAATGGCGCGATTTTTGGGGGTTGTTACACATTTCATTTTTTTTTGACCAACTTCCACCTCCCTTCGAGGTGTTGAAAATATTATCGTGTTGTACCTTAGAGTACGAGCTAATTATGGAAAAAAATTCAGCCATGTACCCCCCCTCAAAAAAAATTTTTACAATTTTTTGAAAATTTCAAAGCCTAAAAAATTCAAGAAAATATTAATCGAAAAATTTGAAAAAATTTCCACTGATGTACTTATATAATGCCTATCAATAGTGAAATATTCAAAATTTTTCATCCATCCTATCCAGAGTTAAAAAATATTGAATTTTCGACATATGGGAGTCGATTTCTCAGGAAAGCGTGGGGGAGGGGGGTCAAAAATTTTTTTGGGGAGTTTTTTCATCGAGGGCGACATTTAGGATCACTTGTGACCGAATTTGGGTCAAGGGCCATTTTCACTATCTTATCAGGAGGGACCCTTTGATCAAAATCAGAGGAATGTTTTTTCTTGTTGATCCACGTCGCTATAACATACATCATACTATTTATATTGTATATGTAGTATATACCAAACCGTTGGGCATTTACCAGGTAATTACAAATAGTCTGAAACGCAAAGATTTGAAGACCACCACTATTATTCGACTCCCTTCCCATATCAGCTGTATGCTGCAAATTTTTTTTTTTGTTGAAAACTAAGCTAAAAATGAACAATGAAATTATATGTAAATTAAAGCTCTGGAATATTAAAAAACTACCTATTGATGATAAAAAGCGAAATTACGCGACATTCTACATATGGACCCCGTATAATGTTAAAAGGGTCAATGTGTCATTTTTTCAAATTTGAGTTTTTGATGGTTTCGGATTCACTGAAGCGAGCTGCATTGATTAAAATTAAAACAAAAAATGAAAATTTTGAACTTATAGCTCTCTACCACTAATTTTGAAAAGTGCCAAGTCCATCACTTCTATAAAAACGCAAACCTAAAAAGATTTTACATTCAAATTTTTCTCTGTTATGATATTTTTTTTTAATTAATAAATATGGAAGTTACGGTGAACATTAAATATTATAAAACGCAAATTTATTATCACTAAATAATCACACACAAATCTGTAGGATACAAACGTCCAAGTCCATTTGTGTATCATAGCTTTACGTCTACCAAGTGCTGAAAAAAAATTTGCCATAAATTTTTTCACAAAATTGTAATGTTCACAGGAAAACTGATAACCTTAATCCATCAAAATCAAAATTTCCCTTCAAAA
Organism: Phenacoccus solenopsis; assembly: GCA_009761765.1. NCBI lineage: Eukaryota > Metazoa > Arthropoda > Insecta > Hemiptera > Pseudococcidae > Phenacoccus > Phenacoccus solenopsis. The sequence continues at coordinate 69,359 of VFXL01000241.1, read as the reverse complement.
GCCCCAAAATTGGAAGTTGTATTAAGTTTTTAGCTTTCCTGTAAAAAATCAAAAATGGCACTTCGACCATTTCAGCATTACAGGCTCGATATATTCTTGTACCTATGAACAGCATTAAAATTTAGAGATTCAAGAGGTTTTAAATTTTTTTTTCAACGTTTAATTTTTGGTAAAAAAAAAAAGAAAAAAAACCATTTTAACAAAACAACGCGTCCTCTCACACCCCTAAAGAAACCGTTTTTCACTATAACCTTGTTAACGATTTCCTTTTCACTAAATTATCACAAAGTCATAATTTGAAGGAGGGGGAGAATCGGCCAAAGCGTTATAATAATATACATTATGTATTGGCAATGATATTGTCTGAAATGAAATTTAGTTGAACCTAATTTATTTCATGTACATACATAGTTATTATGCCATTGAGAAATTGAAGAGTACATATTATGAAGTTTAATAGAGAAGGGGGAACGGGGAGGGAGCAATAACGAAAATAATGAGTACACTAACGAGCACTAACGAAGCACTAACGATGTGCATAATTTCAGCTCTCTAGCTAACACTTGGGGGGCAGCCATTTCCCCAGCCCCCCATTCAAGATCTACGCTTTGGAGTGAGCACTAACGAAAATAATGCGAACACTAACGAAGCATTAACGATGTGCATAATTTCGACCCCCTAGCAAATACTTGGGGCCAGGGAAATGGAGCTCTCACAGCCTATTAAAATTAAGATTAGGGTGGTTCCAAAATGCATGTAAAAATTATTTTTGATCATAATTTCTATTTTTTTTTTTTCTACATTAAAAACATTTCAAGTATACAAATTTTTAAGTGAAAAAGAATTTAACTGATGATGCATTGAAGTTTAATAATGCAATGTCTTATGATAAAAAAAATATATTTTGAAATTTTGAAATTTTTCAGATTGACAAATTTTGCCTATCAAATGTATTCCAAAATTGCTTTCTATTTCTACAGGGGGTCTTCATTTTTAATACATTAATTAAATGCTGATTTTTCAACCAAAAATCCCATATTTGCTTTCTTTGAACTAATATTTAAGATACATTTTTTTTTATGAAAATGAATAACATTAGAGATTATGAACTTGAAATTTAAAAAAAAATGGATATTAAACCAGCCTATTATGTGTAACACCTTCTATTCTACATACTAACTTCATGATTGTCCCAGCCCTCTCTCCCCCCCTCTCATAATATGCAGTTATACCGACAAGCTAATCATATGAAATATTTTAAACATTTTTACTTTTGATTTATTTTAAAAAAAAAAATCAAAATTTGAGTCCTTTCTTTGGGACTTCATGCTACAAATGATAATGATGAATGCATTTTGTAAAAAATATGGGTGCACACCTAAGTCTTTATTTGCAAGTTTATTCTTAAATGTTGAGGAGAGTTGAATGGTCCATGTTAATAGCATATCAAATATTGCATCATGAAGAAATATGAATTTTTTTTTTTTTAATAAATGAATAATAAAAATTGAAGAATTATCTCACGTAATAAGCTTATCTTCGGTGTAAATCAACGCTGGAAGAAAGGGCTAGGAAAAGCATGAAGTTAGTACGTAGTTCGAAGATGCTCTACATAATAATGTATTACATTAGGCACATTTTACTCGCATGAAAGTAACCATGCTTAGGTAACTGGTAGTTTTTATTTTAGAGCGAGGGAAGGGAGTTGACACTATCATACAGCCATGATTAGATTGGTAAGTGGTTACAAGTCATTTTACATGCATTTTCCATTCACATATAAATAATGTCACCTAGCATAATTCAAGTTATTATAATGGAGTCTCTAAAGTATCAAATTTCGGGCACCCTCAACTCCCTACGTATGAGGAGTAGGGGAAAAAATGCTCCCATTATATTTGTAAGAAATTTAATATTTAACAAAATTATACTGAGCTATTTTTGCCCTGAGATAAAACCCTAAGGAAATGTAGTGAAAACACGTTTTTTTGTTGGGAGGGGGGGTGGAGGGAAACCTCGCTGTGTGATACTTACACCACCTAGGAATGAAGACTTTTGAGTATGTTGTAAAAAAAAATATTTGTTGAGAATATTTCGAGTATACGACCTTCATAATTATGGTCTAGATTTAGTAGACTAATTATTTTCATAAAAGAAAAAAAGTCCTTGTTTCGTCCATTCACTCAAATTACCCTACTCCACAAATTTCAGGTCATGGTTTCCTACTGAAAAATTATTTTTATGATGTGATGGAGAGATACTAGAAAACCAGATTTTTATTGTCAAATTGACAAAAGTGTCGTTCCAGAGGTGTGAGGGGAGAAGCAAAATTTTGGTCTATTTCTACTTTTTCAAACAAAAAAAAGTGCTCAGTTTGAGATGAGATGAGGATTGAAAAACATATGGTTTTTGCTAATTAAAAAATTATGAAAACTCATACCTCCTCATTGGTTGTTACAGCTGCAGTTTTGATTATTAGTTCCAGTCTCTAGTGATGATATACCTTCTAGCAATATTCGCGCCACAGATATCCAAATGTTAAAGTACGGGTGCTTCCCTTGTCAGTTAAATAATAAGTTTAATATGTTCAACACTCACATTGCTATTGGGGTTTCCAGTTTTCTCATTGAATATGATTACTGAAGTTCAATAATGGATTCTCCAAACTTGCAGGCGTCACTTGTCCAAATCGTAATGCTTTTTAGGATGTTGTAGATTTATACTTTTTAATTCGACATTATTAAAATGAGAGAAATTTACTTATCATTAACTGTATTTTCGCAAAACATATGTAAACTGCCAATTATGCATAGGTACTTAAATTTCTTTAAAGTACTTTTATTTGAACTTTGTTGTAGATATCGCCTTAATTAGTTTATTGATAGCTGTTATCGAAAACAGGGAATAATTTTCGGTTTCAATAGTAAAGTGAAATTGGCGCATTTTAATGAGACTAATATCAATAATATATCCACTCTGATAATAATATGATTATAGGACAAACATTTCAAAACCATGTGCAAAAACTTGAAATTTAAAGTAACACGGATGAATATTTTTGCTATATTGCTTTCTGGCACACCTGTGTGAAAAGAGTGTGAAATTTGCTTCAGTGTAGTAGTTTTGAAGCCTTATGTTATGCTTGAAAAACTAAGTCTTGCTGATTTTAATCTCATGTAAGCTTAGTAGAGATCCTAAAATGAGTGAAAATTACGAGTATCTTTCTATGTATTAAAATCAAAAATATATTAAAATCAAAATGAAATCAGTTTTGAGATGCGCGCGCATCCTTCTTTTGAATAGCAGGGTATAAAAGGTATATGAAGGATAAGAGGTATTGAGGTATACAAAGGGAAAAAAAAGTCGTAAATTTTAATAAAAACCTTGTACATGTGCAAGGATAAAGCCATAAAATTCTTCGGGTAGCAGGTATATAAAGGAAAAAAAGGGTGATAAATATTAAAAGTGAAGTAAAAACGCACTAAATGCTTTAAACGGTTGATTCGCCTTTTTAAATTCACAGTTCGCTACTTAAATTTAAACTTCATACATATTCGGGTAAACTGCGCTCCTTATATACTAAAATTTCCTATTGCTAGAAATTTCTATAATATCCAACCAATCAGAATTCATCTTCTAGAAAATCTACCTACTTCTCTGGAAAATCATTATCAGTGTTGCCAACCTATAATTTACATAAATCTAAACCAAAGTGGTTTGACCTATAACAGGTTACACCATTTGAGATCATGTGAAAAATTTCAACTTTATTTTTTCAAGTGCATTGTTTACTGATGACGTCAATATGAGCAACTGTGAGTTGATAATATCAACAGCCAATAAGGCATCAGTCTTAATGAGCATTGATAAAATTTCGATTTCTCCCCTTACGCCACAAAAATGATAAGTCCACGTGTACATTTAGCTGCTCATATTGACGTCATTCAGAACCAAATATTTTTCATTTTCATTGGTTGTTGTTCTCAGACTCTTGTGGCTGGGAGAACCAATAGAAATTTATTAAAATTTCTTGGTGGCCAGCTGGAATGGTTTAACCTGTTATAGGTCAAACCACTTTGAATCTAAACATAGTTTTTATCATAGCTTATTCTTATCACTAACGGAAATTGAAATTTACTTAATCAAAAATTCAATTCTCAATACTCCCACTAATTTTTGATAAACCTATATAATGACAACACATTTCATGTTTCTCCTTTGGCAAACCTTTCGTAAACATATCTGCCAGTTGTGCACTTCCTAGAACATGTTCAACCTTAATAGTTCCATCTTCCAATTTTTGGGCTACAAAATGATACTTGATATCAATATGCTTGGTCCTTTCATGAAACATTGGATTTTTAATCAGTTTAATAGCACTCTGATTATCCATCTTTATTGGTATTGGGTCCCTTCATCCGACCAAATCTTGCAATAATTCCTTCAGCCATGTTGCTTCTTTTGTAGCCTCACAACTTGCGATATATTCTGCTTCTGTTGTTGATAATGATACAGTTTGTTGTTTTCTTGCACTCCATGATACTGCACCACTTGCATAATTGAAAACATAATCCGAGATCGATTTTCGTGTTTCCTTATCATTTGCAAAATCAGCGTCACTATAGCCTAGGATATCTTCACCATTCACTCGATACAAGATTCCAAGACTTTGAGTTCCCTTGAAATACTTAAAAATTAGTTTGACCATATTCCAATGATTTTGATAGGGATGTTCCAGATACTGACTCACTCTATGAACAGCACCCGTGCAACAAAGTCGATAAAAAAGTCTACAGTCGAAATCCGTCACATTTCGACACGATATTTGCATCGACTTAGACGAGGGTAAATTAGATAGCAATTTCGATGAAAATTTCGACTCGACCTTTTACTAAATTTCATATCGAAATTTGCGTAGAATCTAATGAATTGTCGAGTCGAAATTTTCATCAAAATAACTAACGAATCCATTTTGTATATGTAATTGTACACAAATTTTTTGGGGCTTTCTGACTCTTTCTACACCTAAAATAATTCTTTCTCAATATTTGGAAGTAAATTTAACAATTTTGATCCGAAAAAAATAATAAAAATATGGAGTTCCTACGGGTAATCGAACCAACATGTTTATCGCGCAGAGATTCTACCACTACGCCACGTAGCTTCTTAGAATAATGGAGCATTTTTTAAGTATTCATATACATGAATTAGGCTTGGACTTAAAAAAAAATCCAATATACAATTGTTATAAGGGCGAAAACAATGTTAAAAAATTAAAATTTGTAAATAATTAAAATTACTAGTCCTTCATAAAGAAAAAATATACATGTTTGTACCGATTTTTTACTTGTAATTTATCAAGAAAGATGTCGATTGTGTGTCGATAAAATTCTATGAAAATGTCGAGTATCGATATTTTTATAGGCATATCTACTCGACATGAAATTGAAATTACAAAAACGCGAAATGATGGGAAAACTTGAGGCATTGAGTTGATTCATTATTAAAAATACACGTATTTATCAGAATTGTACGTTTCACCCCCTCATATTATTTAAAAATGATGTCGACGGTATGTCCATATGAAATTCTATGAAAACATTGTGTATCGATATTTTCATCTGCATGTCTACTCGACATGAAATTGAAACTACAAAAATGGAAACTGATAGGAAAATGTGAATTTTTTTGAGGCACTATAACGTAAAAATGTGTGATGTAATTTTATGAAACATTCCATGGTGAAAAACACCTATATCCAATAACCGAATGCAAATTTCAGTTATTTAATCATTACACCATGCACTCATGTAACAATTAGTTTTTGAAATACTCACTAAGGTACTACATATTATATAATAGACATTTTCTAATATTCAACATACGTGATGCTTGGTTGCGTCTCAGTGTTCATAAAGGTGCCGACTAATGATTTTATTTTACAGGTAGTTAAATCCTCGATATTGAGCTCCTCCTTCCACCCCTCCCCTGGCATCTATTTGGGATTAGTAGTTTTCAAAATTTCTCCATTTAAATAATAATGATGAAAAAAAAAACTTCTCACTTCAAACTTCGTTTTACATTACCCATTTGAAATAAAGGTTTGTTTAGGAAATGTAGAAAATTCTCTCCTTCAAACGGTATATAATGGGTAAAATTTTTTAACACATTTGTTATAATTTGCGGGCTTTAAATGCTAATATTTTCCAATTTCATATTTTTCGCAAAAAATACATGCATTAGTAAGCTGTCCCTTGAAAAAAACATTTACGCGCAATTAGATGCCTATGGGAATATTTCTAGATTTTTTGTTCATTTTCTTATGTCATTATACGTAATGAGGATACGGTAAAAAGTGAAATTCATGCGATTCATGAGAAATGTTTAGAATTAAAAAATAATAATGAACTCACCAAAAAGAGGCGTGGCATCATTTTCGCGTTGGAATTTTAAAATCAGATTGCACGACTTCGCTGCGCATTACTTCTTACTTGTTTGGTACACGAACATGGAAAACACCCTACTTAATATTACATTAGGTAAATAAATACGATTTGTTGCAGATTTTTTTATCGAATTTTTTTCATAATTTTGAAGCTATAGATGTATGCAAATTTATGCAATTTTTTGTGGAATTCTTTTTCATCAGTTGAAAACCATTCAAGTTTTTTTGAATATAGTTTCATACCAGCGTGGCCTAATTAAGCTTTTGCCTGAAAGACTCAAGGCAACTAGTGTATACCTAATGACCATATGATCCATTTCAACTTTGGCTTTCTACAGTTGTTTGAAACCACCGAACCCCGATTTTCAAATTTTTCTCACTTGTAATGCGCAATGCAGGAAAAAGAACTTGTTTAATAAGTTAATCTACGTCGTTTTTACCTAAGAACATCGAAAGGTGTTTATGGGTGTATTATACATAATATACGATCGCATAAGCGTTCATCTGTCAAAATGCTATTTTTGAACGCATCAAAATCTCATAATGTAATGAACCGTTGTACTTGAAATTTGAAGTAAACATTCTCCATCAATATTTAAAATATTGTACGCAAGATCTCTTCGATTAAATGAATATTTCCTGGGAAAACTTCAAGTAAAATTTAACCTATAGAGTCACTGTTTCACTTGTGATAACTTCTTATGCGAATGTAGAATTATATTTATCTTATGTACGTAAATTAAGAAAAAGCTTTCAACTTGTCGAATGGTTGTCTTAGGACAAGATCTGTAAAAATATCATAATTTTTGTGTTCTAAAATTTGCCTCTAAAAAAAAAAAAGAAAAAGGCAAAGCAGGGCACCACTCTGGTAATAGCATCGTGGCGTTCATTAGAGCATCTTGGTGCCTCGTTCTGTCTCTCTTGCAATTCCAATTGTGGTCCTTTCTCTTTTCCTCCCTATACGATTTTAATGACCACATCTCATACGTATTTTGTCTCTCCTTTAAATGCTTTCAAGAACGAAGGAACAAAAAAAAAGACATTAAGCAGCCAGGCCGTTTTATTGGTGCTGAGTTTTTAATTGGGGCTTCTGCAGGTTTGCAAATAACATTGCTAAATTATTATGGCTTAAATTATAAATGATTTTTTATACCAGAGAAAAAGTGCTCTACAACATCCTGAAATAGACATTTTTCCCCGTAGAAATATCAGTGGGGCCCACTTCAGCTCATGGACTAGTTCTTTTCAGCAGATTAATGGAAACGAATAAAAAAAAAGTGGAATGAAAAGTGGATTCTTTTGCAGGAAGGGTAGAGGATGGGAAGGTGCAAAATATTAATTGCGTTTTCTCACTGTTTGATAATTAATTTCAGTGCGCACATTTAAGGGACATGTTCCGTAAGTTTGAACATTTGACTTTCTTCACCTAACTATCAATAAATTTGAGAAAAATTCAAGAATTATCAAAAACTTCGGGAAAATATAAACTAGAGGGTTTACACTATGCGTTACTTTAATCTCTAAGCAGATTAGTGCCATAAAGTCCGAGTTATAGCCCTTTAAATTTAAAGTGCGCATGCTTAGGCGACTTTACAATTTTTGAAATTGTTGCACTCTTTCATTGCAAGCTTCACTTTTTATAAGAAAATTTTTGATGTTAATTTCTATTCAAGTCGACATGAGTTAATATGCTGGGCTTGCTGCATTCAATTTATCTCAATAGAAAATGATGATATTTTATCTAAATTCATCAGAGCAGATAAATTTAGTTAAATTTCTTTCAAAATAACTGGGTATTAGGTTATAATATCATAATAACTGCTAGTAGAGTACCATACCGGTCTATTACATAACAGATTCTTTTTTCTATCATGTTGGAAAAAGGTAAGTAAGTAAGTAAGTAAGTAAGTATTATGTGATTATAAACTGTTTCAAAATTCTTTATATAGCATTTATTATATGAAATAAATAAATTACATTCAAGAAGTATTAAATTTACTTACTTTTATGTGATTAGTTCTTTACACTATTACAAATGTAATATGATCTAAAGATATTTAATTTAATTTTATCAAATTTATTAATATGATACGTACTTACAGTGGTTACTTTTTAATAAAATTTGAGCTTTCTATTTTGTAAGGAAATATGTTTTATTTTTTTTTATTTTTATCTTAGCTTGATTGTTTTTTTCTTCGTTTATTGTCCGTTGTCTAATCGGAGCTTCCATCCTCTATTTCAGTGGTTTGATTTCTAAATTTTCTGTACACTGGAGATCGATATTTGACTATAATAGGTGATCTGAATTTTTTACTTTGTAAATATTCCATAAATCTAAACGCAAATGGTAATGATGATAAGGTGTACAAAATCGGATTTAATGCTGCATTTAGAGGCGTCACAAATATCGCCATCCATTGATACATCTGGAGATAAAATAAAATATATAGGTACCTAAATATAGTGAAACCTACTCTCAAAATCTTTTAAGTTGAAGGATATATGAATAGAAAGTGACTTACGGTAGGTTCAATTATATGTTCAGATAGAGATTGTACTCCTAAAATTATTACCGGAATCTTACAAGTTGCATCTGCTAATACAAATAGCGTCATACGAAAGATCATAACCATTTGTTGAAGTGATTTGTCATTTGATACATTCACAGCTTGGCGTGTTTTCTTTGTTGCTCGATATATTACCACGTAACTCAAAAGCACTATGGTAAATGCGATTGAGTATAAAACTGGAAGAATTTCTCAATCATAAATTAAGAATAAATGATTTGTAGTTTTACAATTTAAATAATATTAAGTAAGTATGTGTGTATTAATAGAATCATTTTTTTTTTTCATTAGGATGGAATGAAAAAAAAAAATTCCTCGATTTTCAGGAAATTTTAATATGTTGTTTAGCTTACTTTGAAATAGTTCTTATCAAATTTTCAGCCCCACCTCAGAGGATGTTATTCGAAAAAAATCGCGGTTTTTCTATATATCCGACTATGCCAGCATGTTCATCGGGATCCACGAGACCACTTTTAGGTCTCGGCACTTTCAAGAAAATCACTTATTTTTCATTATTTTTTCTTGAAAAAATTACTATTTTTCGCTGTCATGTTTTTTGGTTTGTTTTGAAAATGGTATTTGATCAAGACTATTTCATTTCCAAATAAACAACATATAAATATTTCATACAAATCGAAGGACATTTGTTTTAACTCCATTGTTTGAGCTTATATTTTTATTGAATGTTGCCAATATTACCTTAAGCTGTTCGTAACTTTGATTTAGAACACTGAAATCAAATATATTATACGTATCTACGATATAATAGGTCGTAATAATTTTAAAATATTCCAAAAAACAAATTTCTTCAAAAATTCTACTTTTTGACTACCATATAAAGGCCTAAGAGCAATCTCAGATCGGGATGAAAATGACATAATCGGATTCAGCATATTAAATTGTATGTTTGAGTGCTAATCATTTTTCCCAAACCCTTTTAGAAGAATGAAAACAGCCAAAAACTGCGGGCAGTACTTAGAAGAGCTCACAACTCCCCAAATAATCGGATGAGGCTAAAAATTAGGTCATAATTATTTCAACTCGATGTAAATAACATATTACAATTCGATAAAGTCGAAGGACATTTTTTTTTCACTTTACTCTAACGCACAAAGTTATTAGCAATATGTAATCCATTGCATTGAACAAGGCATTAAATTCAATAAATAATTTTAATTTACCTAAGAAAATAAATACCGAATACTGCCATGCATGTGGTTTGTTGCTTGACATATGCAATGGTAAACAAGTGCCCGAACGACTGTAGAATTGACTATAAAAATGTTTTCCAACGTTAATGAACTTCGCATTTTTGTCTTTCTTATTGGAAAGCATATCAATAAGATTATTCTTACTCAAAATATTCGATTTGAAAAAATGGAAGGGGTATGATCGCAATGATTACTGCAACAATCCACGCTATAGCTAATGAGATTTTCACTCGGTAAATTTCTTGTAATTTTGTACGAAAAGGGGATATTGTAGCTAACATTCGTTCAATGGTGATTACTGAAATCATGAACGCCATTAAAATATTGTAATAATTATAAACCCGCCACTCGGTAGGTGTCTCAATCAGGGCTTATTCTAAGGTGAAGCTACGCATACTTTGCGCACTTCTAAAAGTTACTACGCAGCGAACTAAAATGCTTCTATTTTCAGTTCATACCATAAATTTTAGGGAGAGGCGAGAGTACACGCATGAATTTTGAGATTTTTACAGCACTTTGCATACCTACAAAAAATCCTTAAAATAAGCTCTGATCTGAATTTAAGAGACATTTTAACAACTCTATGAAAACTCACTCATCAGTGTAAATGCTGTTAAAGAACTTGAAAAGGTAGACATTATTCCGGCTAAGTGGCACCATTTACTGCAGCGCCATTCGAAATCCTTTTCGTTAAAATTATATGCGAAAACAATATCAGCAATCACAATAATTAACAAGTAAAATCCCATGAATAAATCGCTGATTGCTAAGTTTCTTATTAGAAGAGAATTGATCTGAAATCAGACATTTAACACATTCTTTTTCAAGATAGGTGAAGATGAATGATTAATAATTGTGTATGTAATGTGATAATTTAATCCTCGAACACCAAAATACATTGAGTTTCATAAGGCACACCTACAAATTATGTGTGCCTCATATACCTAAAATGTTTACTCAACTATTTCTTAAGTTCTGAAGTAAGATTATGTTTATATATTTTTTTTTCTTACGTGCTATGTACAGCAACAATGGCTAGAGGCACGAGAACAAATTATATTTTACTTATTAATCCTGTGGATTTTAGAAAAATTAATAATTTATCAACCTGTGTTTGGTCATCTGATAATATCATTCTATCTTTGATATGAATATATATTTCAAACAATTACCGTACAAAATATTTTCTTTTCTTTTCGATATGTGACCTCTCAAGCGCAAAGAGGCTACAAGTCAGGAAACAACTTTTTGAGTTAATGGACAAAAATGTGAATTTTGGACGAAAAATTGAAAAATCGGTTTTAAGCGGATTAGGTAGCTTGACATGCCTACTATACGATGACGAAGTCACAGATCGAAATTCGATCGGAAAGTGGTGGAAATATTGAATTTTGTGATTTTTTAATGAAAGGTTTCGTGAAAAAAAAAATTCTCACTATTTTTGTAACTTTTTTAGTCCTTACAAAATTTTTACATTTGTAATTTTAAAGAAAATTTCTTAATTGGGAGCCTTCAGAGCAGTAGCGCGCTAGTGTCGTGTTTACATTTAATGGTCTTATCAGTTCTGAAAACGGGGAATTTTTGCCGCCAGTTGTAGACTCACACAGTGAAATGTTTAAATTATTTGAAAATAAATCGAATAAATGGAATGAATGAGTTGGGTTTGGTCAATTTGATACTTATCTATCATTTTGGTTTATAAATGAGATTCTTTCGCATGGTATTTATGATATTCACGATAATTGTATCGCTAATCATTGGTAAGTGCATGAAAAATAATCTTTATTTCGCAACAATAACACTGGAATTCAATTTATCTTTACCATTGAACAAAAAACAATTAATTCTATTCAAAATAACTCAATTCAATACCACAATTATTAATTCATTGCCAATAATGATACTTTATCAAATTATTGAAATCCCCGTTTTCAGTAGTTCATCGTTTTACCACCAGGTACCGACTCTTTCGCTGAAGGATCCCAATTATGATTGAAGATGTTTATTTCAACTTAATTGTAATCATTTTTGATATTTTTGCCAAATAAAAGGAAATTAAAACATAAAAACATGGTGATTTTTGTTTTTATAACTTCAACCTAGTTTTTTTCAAAACTTACTTTTTGAATACTCAAAACTTAAAGGCTTATAAAATCATGAATTTTAGAGGTAGCTGGCTCATTCTGGTCTCATTCGAATGAGGATGGTCTCCACTTCTCAAAAACGCGAAGAACTCGGTTTCAAAAATCCCGACTTGTGGTACCTCTGCACTTGAGAGGTCACATATATTGTTTTTCGTATGTTGAAACTTTGAATGGAAGATATTCAAAATTTTATTTGCCAACTTGAAAAATCTGTGGTATCGCTTCGGTTTTTGAGATATTTCTATACAAATATTCGAAACGTATTACCTCGACTTATTAAAAACTGAAAATCTAGGTTTTTTTAAAATAAAAATGATTACCTTGGGAAGGAAAAATCTCACAGACCTATCCAATATATACCATTTCGAATATTTTGGCCACTTAAGACCTATGTGTGGTTTAAGTTTTTGAAATATTCTCATTTAAAGTTTCAAATTATTACGAAAAACAATGTATTGAAAAGAAAGCTGGAACCGTGAACGAGTTTAGGGCGGAGGTCGTGTATGTGGTAATTGTGGCAAGGTTCCAAGTCCGTTTTGAATTATTAAATAGCTTGGCGGGTGAAGTCACATTTGATGACCCTCATGGCCAGGTTCCAAATCGTTTATAGACCACGCCTACCTTGCTTAGCCTCTTGGAATAACGTGAAATGATATAGATAGATGTAGGACGCTTACGTGTTGATGAACGTCCTATCGCTCGAGTAGCCGATGAATCAAGCGCCAATGAGAAGTTCACTATCTCGAATAAGTTGAATAGATGTTCACCGAGAAGAAAAGCGCATTGCACAGATATTGGACGGTGATAGCGATGGGTACCGAAACCCATCAGTAGAGAGTATGTGGCCAAGAGAGAAATAGGTGATATTTGAACTTAGGATGGTTTGTCCACTGTAGGGTAACTCCGGGCGGAGATGTAGATTATTTACAAAAAGACCCCTGCATGCGTATAAACAATGCTAGCAGTAGCTCCCGTACATATCAGTATGGTATTGACACCCAGTCTGCCTATTTAATATAGATGTTTCGAGAAGCAGGTATAGATTACATATATCTTTTGATGTACCACTTACGAAATACACTCACATGCTGTCAAAAGGCTGCCAATCTTCAACATTTACCTAAATATAAGTGTATGCATGTGACGCGCTCCGTAAAAATCAAGCTTAGCTGTAAAAAAAAAAAAAAAACGATGTTTTTCACAATTCTAATGATAGAAACCTTCCTTTATCGGATGATGTGCTCGAAAAAGTTGAAAAATCATTCTTCGAGGGTGAAATAATTGATTTTCAAAAAAAAAAAAACAAAAAAAAACAAACAAAAAACAAAAAAAAACAGCGATAACAGTTACGGATCATTTTTGTTTTTTAACTCCTCTGAACAATTTGCGATTTACGACTTAGCATGATTTTCACAGAGCGGGTCACATAAAGGAATAATAAAAAATGAATTACCTTATTTGCGTAAAACTTATTGTATTTGGTGCGGAATACAATCACGAAAAGGTTAGCAAAAATTGCCACAACTCCAATAATTATAACGCATATCCTTAAAATTGTTTCCTTAAGTAATTTATTGCAATGGTTTTCATCAACTTTCGGAATGCATTTTGTTAAGTTTCTCTTCATCATTAAACAGCATAGACGATATTCATCGGTTGTCCTAGAATTCATTCGATGTAGTGTATTATTCCATACCAGTTTAAGCATTATATTGAACTCTTGCAGTTGTACTACTGCCTACTATCACCAAATGCTCAAGTAGCAAATACGATTTTGGGAACGCTGAAAATGTTTTTGGAAGGCATAGGTATTAGGGCTAAAAAAATATGCGTAATATCAACAAATTGAAAACTAAAAAATATTATCAATTGATCGAGTACAAAAAAGAAAAAGAAAAAAAGGAAAATATTAAAAATAATAAAAGATTGGCCGGAACTTTTCCAACTTTTTGTTAGCAGAAATCTCAATTAATCGTCATATTTTCAGAAATTTGTTGCCAGTTTACAATGTATAAAACACTACAGATATGCTTTTTAAGTTTTCTAAGTAAATGACACTCTTTAGCAATTGTTTATGTACTTTTGATTGAAAAAGCTACATACGTATGTAGATTGGGGTTTCCGTTATTATTTACCAATTTTTTTTTCGCATTTATGAGTAAAAAATTTGAAAATATGTATTCTTTGAGGAATAAATCCACACCACGTGTGTGAAGTTCTTTCGTTTATCTTAAATGAAAAAACCGAAATTTTTGTATTTTTGTGGATTTCATTTTTAAGTAAAACCCATTTATGCGTTCACTATGGTATTTTATTTTTTTGTTTAATTTCCCTTCTCCCGCAATAACCGAGTAAAGATTGACGCAATGACTCTAAATGTAAAGGATATGTAGAAAAGTGGAGCTCAAGAGCTCTGTTGTATTTGAAGTTAATAGGTCCACTAACAGTCGAGCTTTACAACTTTGAATCTGTTTCAGTTTTTTGCAAATATCTTGGGAATGAAGGGTGGTAAAGAAAAAACATATTAGGCAATTTTACTCTCTATAACTTTAGTTCTTATATGTTTTCCATCAAATCTTTTAGAAAGTTGAGCATTTGAACTTTGAATCAGTTATTCTTCAACATTATCGTAAATGCACTACTTACGTATAGCCTTGCTTTTTTTTTCGATTTTTAATTAATAAATCCATTATAAAATTTCACTAATCATTGAAATTTATCACTATAATACTCCACAGTTGATGATAATACACACTTATTAGCATCCTGCGACCCTTCAAATTCTCGTTTTAGCCCTTCAAGTTAGGCCATATTTTTGAAAACACTTATTTTCCTACTTTTTTATCTTCTTATAATTATTAACATACTTGATTAAACTTATGGGCTTGACTAGGAGTGAAATAAATTATTTTAGTGCTTGAAAACGAAGAAATGTTAGAATTACATGAGCGTGCACCACCAACATTAAGGTAGAGTGAAAGAAAATCTCTTTCAATTTTTCTGACCAAATTTTCTGCCTAAACCGATCATTTTAAAGGGGGTGATAGGGGGACCTTGAAGTAGCGCAATTTTTTTTTTAAATTATGGGTTTCCGCCATTTTGACCTACTACAAAACAGTTCGGGAAAACGACTACCATTCAAAAGATGAAATATGGAACGCTGAATTAGACTATGCCATTTTCACTTGTATTTGGAGACACCTTTTAGGTTTCAAGAATTGTATTGAATGTTAGAACTTTTAAGAAAATCACGATTCTTTTCATCAGTTTTTCTTCATCAAAATATACTGTTTTCCCCTATTTTGACACACAAAACAAAGTTGGAAAAACGACTAGCACTGAAAAGATGCAATCTGAAATGCTTTTTATTCCCATTTGAAATCTCTTCTAGGTCACTACGTAATGTTCAGAATGACTTTTTTCAACATCGCCCATAACATTTGGAAATTTAAGTATGGAATTAATTCCTTACTTTAATATGAAACTATTTTTGTATTTGAATCTTGAACACTTATATTTCATTTTGAGTAAAAGATATTTTTAATTTGAAGCAGTGCAAAAATTACTTGGGCATACTGTATATCAAAACCTATAGCTGAATAAGTAGATCGATGTAGCCTTCGAAAAGTCTTCGTAGAGCGCAGTAAAAGCAAGTCTTTTAGTTATTCTATTTTTCACTATTTTTCACTATATTTCAAGGCGAACAAAAAAGTACCTATTCAAAAATTCGTGAAGAATTCAAGAGATAGCCTTCATAAGAAAAATCATATAATTTTTAAAATTGAATCTGTCAAAACTAGACGGGTCAAGTCCATTTTGGGTATTTTTGAGTTAGCGACGGAAATTGAGGCATTGAAGTATAGCGGATCGGCTGCTGTGTGTGGCTGAAATATCTCGATTTTTTCAAGGTCATACAACCGCGTTGAGGACTGAAAGGGTGGTAAGTCCAGCTAAGTTCTGCTGATGTTCATCTCAGTGTTGCCATTTTAGCGATTTTGTCGCTAGATCTAGCGATTTTGGTATAAAAAAGTCGTCAGATTTTTTCATTTAGCGACTAGCGGTTGTTCTAGCGAATTGGAATTCAATCTAGCGATTGTTCTAGCGAAATTTAAAAATTCAAAGGCTTTCAAAGATTGTTTAATAATTTTTTTTTTAATAATTTTTTTCACGCATTTACATAAATTTACCCTATACATACTTTCAACGTACTTATCGAAGTATTTACCAATCACTCAAACTCTACCTTTTTGTTCTTATGATACTTTGATAAATTGCTCGTACATTTGTCGTGAACTGGTGATATTTTTCATCATTCTTTTATGTGTTTGAATTTTGAATGACTGAAGTAATTATGAAATGAATATGAATTGACAACAAATTATTATTATTTAATAAATAAATCCAACTTTTGATTATTAATGTTTATCGAGATGTTGAATGATGAGTACACGATAAAAACTAACGAAGGAACTACCACGAATGATGCGTACGCTGATAGTGCTACTCTTTGACGACAATGATTTGGAAGTCTGGTTTTCTTAATATTAATATTTTGTCTTTATGTTTTTAATGTTCTTCATTCATGCTTCAAAAAAAAAAATTACTAGTTTGTGAGTTTTTGTAAAAATTGAATTCACATTTTTTAGCGTAAGGTCTAGCGCTTTCTACAGCAGGATTTAGCGACTTTTAGCGACTTTTAACATGCATAACAGCGACTTTTTTCATTTTTGATATGGCAACACTGGTTCATCTGTATCTACATTCTTTATTGATACAGCTGCTAACATGTTGTACAACTACATCTGTTTAGCATATTTTCTTTTAAGCTGATTATTGTATTAATTTTTTCACAATTTCACGTTATGTACACATATTGAAGAAATATTTCAAGAAGTTTCATTTTTTTCTACTTTGCAATGCAATTTTATATAGAAAATAAACAATTTCTTAGAATAAAATTTAAGTTTTTTTTCTAATTTTTTTTTATAGCTTGAGCGAATTTCGCTCTATCGAAATGGGATCAACGCTAAGAAGAGATTCTATATGATTTGGAGCCTTAAATTCAAAGTTTGGTCAGAAATGAAAACCTAAAGGGGTCAAGTCCACCATCTTTGAGCAACCATATCTTCAGTACATTTGAAAACTTTTTGTCGCAGTGGTCTTGAAAATCGTCCTTGTGGTCCTCTATCAATGCCCAATGAGATGTTTCCTACCAGTTATTTTAGTTTTCAAATACAACAATTTTTTGCTTCTCCTGAAAACTAATTCAATTCACGAAGTGAAAAAATCTCAGAAAATGTGAACCAACAGAATATTTCAACACAAATACATTTATAAAATTAGGGTAGAATGAAAAAATACTTTCCTCAATTTTGATCACATTTCGAGAGGTGGTTTCCTCTGAGTTGAAAGTCCCGCATACAAAATTTCAGACTCTACGGACCATTTGTTTGTGGGGAGGGATAGAGGTCCTCAATTTAGGGTCATCATCGAAAAAAAAGTGGTTTTTCACCTCTGTACCCTGCGGATCGATAAGGTGCAATTTGAGTTTTTTCATCTTCCTAGCACATCGACAGATCGATTGGAGGCCAATTTGATCGCCCTAGCTAGTGATTGAAAAGTTGCAAATTGAGGGTTTTTGCTTGAAAATTTCTCGAATATTTAATTTTTTCGTAAATTATTTGCCTTGTAGATGAGGGCAGTGTATGAATACGTCTGTTTTAATGAAAGTAATGCAAAATGAAAATTTTAGTGACGTGGGAAGTGCATTTCAACTTTTTGTTTATTCGTATTTTGTATTTCGTATCTCGTGATTCGTAATTGGTGCTCTCGTAAAATTTCCGCATATCTACTTTTTCATCATTCGTATCATAAGTTGTGCTCCGTACTTCGGGATTCGTATTTTTTATTTCGTATTTTCGTGCATATCATTCGGTTTTGTAATAAACACAAGTCGTGTTCAATTCGTTGCTGTTTAATTTCATTAAACTCACATTTTTTTATTTTTTTATTATTATTTTTTTTGATTTAATTCATTTGGTTGACAAAGATGGCCTCCAATTAATCTCTCGATGGGCTCAGAAGATGTAAAAACTCAAATTGCACCTTATCGATCCGGAGGGTACGGAGGTGAAAAACCTTTGACTATATACTAGATGGACCGAGTTACGTGTAGGAAAACTGCGGTGAAACATTACACGCATCAGAGTCGGAACACTCGTTGCAACTTTATATCTTGCGCATGCCTGAAGTCCTTTATCACATTCATGTTATTCTGATTTTAAGCAGTACTATCGATGTCCCCTTGCCGCACTGTTAGCGGGAAATAAACTTGCGCATGCGTATTTTGAATTTAGTCACGAGTGTTCTGAGAAAATCTGTGTAATGTATCACCGTTTTTGGGTTGGCATTTGCTTGTTGCTAGCTCGGTCCATCTAGTATATAGTCAAAGTGAAAAACCATATTTTTTTCGAAAATTATTCTACATTGAAGACCCCTATTTTTTTCTAGTGGTCCATGGGATCTGAAATTTTGCATGGGGGACTTTGAACTCAATGTAAACCACTTCCTAAAATTTGATCAAAACTGAAGAACATTTTCTTTTCACTCAACCCTAATCTATATGGTAGTACATATGTATAACCAATACAAATTTATTTTATTTTTTCCACCCAAACCTTGAAATACCGCTAATCAATACTTAATCACATAAACTGCAACAACCCAAAACGAATGAAAGTATGAAAAATATCTCTTAGAAGGAATAGGCGAAAAGCTTTCATATCATCCCTCAAAATGTATTCAAAATTTCAACATTTAGAAATTCAAAGAAAACCTACACAGCCTCAAATAAATCAATTTTGATGTGTAGGTATGGACTTATATGAATACTAGAACTGAGTTATTTTCTCATAGCAATTTAGTGCATTGGAAGCGTGTATGAAGCAGTTGGCAGCAATAATATAATATTTACAAAGAACTTGCCCGAATTAAAAGTAGCATATCAACTTACAAACTGGTCAACGTTGAAGTATTATTCAACATTTCTCCATTCGTCCAAATGATTGAATTACGTGCCAAATTTCTAACAGAAGAAATTACATGTTTGTAAAAAATCTTTCGAAAATATCGTTTATCATAAAAGTTTCTACAATACTTACAACTCCTTTAAATTTTCCAAGTCTTTAAACATATCATTTTCAATTTTTCTTATTGCGTTGTTTTCAAGTATCAATATTTCCAATTTTTTCAAACCATGAAATATACCTATCGGTAATTCTGATATTTTATTGCTACTTAAATTCCTAATAAAATTAAAAATGTCTATAAATGAATAAAATAGAAACTAATTATACATATAGATTTTTTCTTTTTTTTGGTAATAAAGTGGAAATATTCATTCTGCAATACTTTTATGTGCGTATATTTCAGGCATTTATGTATATTAGGGTGGATCGAAAAAAAAAAACATATCTGGGATTTTGATCAAATTTAGTGAGTTGGTTTACTTTGAATGGGAGACCTTCCAAAAAAATTTTGAACCCTCTAGATGAAAGAGGAGGGGAGGAAGAGGTTTCCAAAGTGAATCACCTTTTGATAAAAAAAAAAAAAAAAAAAACGCTGTTTTTTGATAATTTTCATCAAAAATTCTACTCAGAGTCGTTTTAGTGTTCTTCCACAGATACAAATTTTAGGCAATAATAATTAATAATAGCCGAAAAAAATAAATAATTTATAGAAATAATACATTACAATTGAATTTTCATCAAAAATTCTTCTACTCGGAGTCGCTACATTGATCAAAATTTGCGAGAAATAAACATGCGCTATCTAGACTTGGCGATGTTGTCACATCTCATAACATGTGCTGGTGTTATAAGGTAGGACGAATTGAAATAAAAAAAAGGCAAAACGTAGATGGTGCCTATAAAGCAGTCAGTTATATAGTCGGTCGGAAGTTGTATAGTCAGCAGCACGCTATGATTATAAACACTGATGAAGATTGTCCAGTCTTTGGCAAGTACAGTAAATAATCTCGTTACGGATAATAACTTGACCTCGACCTCATCGCGAGATAGCGTCAGGGGGTCCCTAACCGATAATAGCCTCAATTCGAACCCTCGTCTAATATCTCGAATGCCTCAAAATTCATGGTTTCGGTATGCAAACGCGTCTAAAATTGGCCGACTTTTAAAGGATTAAACGACGTCACGCATCCAATGGTTTTTCTAAATAATATTGAGCAATACTTCGCTAATGTTGGGCTTTCGGATACGGAAAAATCTGCGATATTTCGAACAAAATTAATCGGAGAAGCGGATACATGGGTTATGGGCCTTTCAAGTAATATCACATACACCGAATTAAGAACTAAATTTCTCGATAAATTCTGGAGTATTTATATTCAGCAGTCTCTCTGTATATGAAATTTCTGGGTATGCTGTTTACATCAAACTCGAATCAGACACCGGGAGTGCGAGAGAATTTGCCGAATATTGGCACTCTCGTTTACAATTTTCAGATGTAACAAAAAACACTTACGCTTTTCTTCTAACCCTGCGAGGAAAATTCCCACAACCTATCCAAGCATTATTGGTGGGAGAATGTATGACTTCGTACGAAAAATTTCGAGAAAGGTTGCAAGAAATTGATTTAATCTATGCCACCAATTTTATAAAACCTCAACCGATGCAAAATCAAAAATGTAGCGTAAATGTAATTCTCCAAGAAAAGAAATATAGCGAGCGAATGGGGATTTAAAGCGCAGAAGAGCTTTCTGGAGTTCCATTGATAACTGGGAATCAAATGCGTAGAAACTACAACAACTATCGAAAAAATTTTCGTAATGGGGAAAATTTTAATAATCAAAACAATGGTAGTAGTGGAAATTTCAAACGATTTAATAATGACAATGGGTACAAAAATAGATCGTACGGTGGAAATTTCAATAACTACGTTCAACCAAATATTCAAACGAACGTTCCTCCAAATACAAATTCGACTTAGTCACAAAATTCGTCTCGAAACTCGCTGCAGAATTCATCGCAAAACTCATCTCAAAAGTTGGTGCAAACTTCGAGCTCTCAAAATCAAACACAAAATTTGAGTACCCAATCGAATCTTTCAAATTCAAGTAATTTAAACTGATTTCCACCCCGGTTAGAGGCCACAATCGGGAAGAAGTGAGAACATATCTGCCTGAATACAATAATATTCTTGAGAGAGTAGATCCCAATACTCCTTTAGAACAAGTAGAACCCAGCCGTTGGTAGAATTGACCAAAAATGACACGAATTTCAATTGGACTGTAGAAGTAGAAATAGCTTTTGTCGACTTAAAGAAGAGTTAGCCAAGCAAACGATTTTAAATCACCCAGACTAGGATAAAATTTTCTGTCTTGAAACAGATGCATCAGACTCTGCTATTGCTGCGCACGTTTATCAATTGAGCGAGGATAATACACCACGATCGTTAGGGTTCACTCGCTGAGTTTTAAAGAAGCATGAAAGAAATTACCCCACTTTCGAAAAGGAACTCATGGCAATAATCTACGCGCTTAAAAAATTTATATATAATTATGTTATATGGATTTCCAATAGTCATAAGAATTGATAATGAGTGTGTGGCTGAACTTAGCCATGATCCATTTTTATCAAAAAAGGTTAATAGATGGGTATTATATATGATACAATTTAATTATCGATTAGAGCATATTAAAGGAAAAAATAATGTAGTCGCCGATGAGATTAATGACGAGGTAGGCATGGTTGGTTGTTTAAGGGGGGATGCTCCGAAGACGCTGCTAAGAGGTCTTAAAAATGTATCCGTATTGCAGAAGGCTGACGTAGAAGTCTCGAAACTTCACCACGAAAACAATTACGAGATAATCGATGATATCTTATATAAAATCGATAATAATATCAAAAGAGTGAAAGTATAAAAAGTTTTGCGAGAGGAGTTGATCTGGTTTTACCATAAATGTTTTGGACATGCTGGTATCCATAAAACCAGAGAGGAGATCCAACAGCGTTTTGCTTGGCCTGGCTTATATCGAGATATCGTTAATGAATTATCACTGCGTCACGAATGTAAACGCGCCAAGGTAGCGAATATGTCATGCACTGGCCCATTACATCGCATCATCACCACAAAACCATTAGATCTCGTTGCAGTAGATATATATGGTCCTTTACCAACTGGACGAGCAAAATGCAAATATATCTTCGTTGTTATAGATCTATTTACAAAGTATACTAAATTATTCGCTATCAAGTTTACAATCACCAAAGTTTTAATAAAAAAAATGGTGAAGTTCATCAAGGAGTGAGGTCCGATCAAATCCATTCTTTCTGATCAAGGACCACAATTTACCTCCAGTCATTGGTCAAAATTTTGGAGAAAACAACAAACGAAAGTCATACACACGAGCCGCTACATGTCAACGTCCAATCTAGCGGAAAGAGTTATGAGGAGTATTGGTGATTTTTTTTCGCTTGCACTGCAACGAACAACACTTATCACGGGTTCGAAGGTTGAAAGAAACGGAGCATTCTCTCAACTGCACCGTACACCAGTCTATTAAGAAAATGCCATATTGGATGATGAAAAGGAAATTACATGACGATCCCTTAGCAAATATTTTTCCAACCAAAGTTACATTTGATGAAGAAAAGGAGTATAAAGAGGCGTATGAAAATACTCAAAGCAGTGAAGTTACGAGTTAATCATTACAATAAGGAACGCTTAACTACTTTCAAAGAAGGAGACTAGGTGTATGTGAAAAATCACACATTGTCGAACCAGTAGAAAGGCGTCGCTAAGAAATTTATTCTACTTCGAATGGGTCCATTTATAATCAAGGCGGTTGTAACCCAAAATGCTTATCATATTCTCGATCCATGGACTTGTGAGGACCAAGGGGTCCATAACATTCGCAATCTATTGCCTGCCAGGGTATATGAACTTGATGTGGAAGATTAATGTCAATATTATGCTCGTTATATTATCTCATAAGATTAGTTTTTTTTATCTCTATTTTTTCTTCTTTCTCAGACATAATTACGTGCTAATAAAAATTCAAATTAAAAAAGAAAACATGTTACCTATCTTTAAAAAAACAACAACAATGTTATGATCCATAAGATGCTTAGAAATAGCAGTTATAATATGTATTGTTTTTTTTTTTTTTTTTTTTTTTTTGATCCTAGAATAATTCTTTCTTATAGAGTCTAAAGAACTATTTTCTTTTGAGAATCAGATTTGTTAGATATTAAAATTTTATCATATTCATAAATGAAATGAATGATACGGAGACGGCGAAATATAAAAAAAAAAAAAAAAAAAAAACAAAAAAAAACAAAACAAAATTAGATCAAAATTGTGCATCAACACTCAGCTTCTTATGATTATCTCATAAGAAACTGATTGTTGAGGGGTATCTGTAATGTATTGTCTATTTGGGGGGAAACGAAATGAAAACATAAATCGTTGTCTTCTCGGCGGATCTCGAGAAAGGCGACATTGCATTTTTTTTTATTGAGGTTAACGTATTATAGATTTATCTTTTGGGATGGTTGGGTGAATGAAATTTCTCAAAATCAATAGATTTAAAAAAAAAAACAAAAACAAAAGACACCGATACATGACTTCTTGAATGGATGGGAGGAAATTAGAAATTAAGGCAATCGCATCAGCGAGCCGCTAATGTATCAGCGTCAAAGTAATAAATTTTTTCTACTTTTAAGGTACTTTTTTTACATTTCCTTTCGGCTTACAAAATCTAAAACATTATTGACGACGGAACGTCGCGCTGACCTAAGGGGATCGGCGAATGTGAAGTCGGCGAGATAGGTTGGTGCTAAACGCACGTGTCCAATGAAAGACACTGTAAAAAAAAGGGAAAATGCTTTATTGTCCTTTGTCCCATTTTACCAAGTTCTGCCGAGGGGGTGACTTAGACTAGAAACTGGTTGTAACGATAATCCACAATCAGCGCACCAATCTGGTTCAGGAGGAGGTTTTCTAAATAATTTAAGCAACCAATCATAGTCTAAGGAAGGATGAAAGTGGGAAAAGAAAGTTTGTTTTGGAAGGGTGGCTTAGGACTGATTAGAAAAAATACTCGACGACTTTTTGGAAGTAGTCAGAGTCAGTTTTTAGTTCTTCGTCGTGCTTAAAAGTTACTTTTGGTGTAGTTCTCCGTATTGTACTGTATACATATATGTAAGGTTTGTAGTTTTTTTTAGTTCCTTTTTGTTCAATGTAATAAAGTAGATTAAACTGCGCTGCTGATTTTTTCTTTTAGCACTGGTGGCGGCGGCCACCATCGTGTTGGTAAGCACTGTATTTGGAGCTCTCTTGAATTTTTTGTCGCGAGGTCAGCTCCTCGACCTAAGTCCAGGTGGTTAAGGGGGTTGAAGTCGTTACATAAGTTGAATCAACATAAAAAAACATGTTTTGAAGATGCTTTAAAAAAGTGGTCATTTTTCGCTATTGAGGTATTTTTTACATTTGAAAATTTCAAATGGCCAAAACCACATGAAGAAATGAACCAAAATTGCTCAAAATTTCATCTTAGATACACCACTATGATACCTACCTATGTGCGAAAGAACAAAAAATTTCTTTCATTCTGAAGGAAATGAAAAATTCGTGAAAAAACGACAATAAAATGGGTGTGAAACGGGAATGGAGGGGGCAGGAATCCAAAATTTGACGAAAAATTTTTTTCCAGTCCAGGCACACTACCTGAGGGGTATAGGAGCCAAAAAGCGCTTGGGGCAAAAATCACCTCTTATTCGGGTATACTCTTTATGAGTTATTCGTAGGTAAAAGAATATATCGACCCTTTAATACTAAAACTGTTTACAGGAAAGCTAAAAAACCTAATAAAACTTGAAATTTTGGGGCTTTTGGGGTAAAATTTTGTTTTTGATGGATTAAGGTCATCAGTTTTCCTGCAAGAATTATAATTTTGTGAAAAAAGGACTTGAGAGGATAAGAATTTTGAATCAGGCCCGAAGCCTAATTTCGATGAAACTTGGGTGGGAGTGCGTAGGTACCCTTTAGAAACTTTCATGGCCAAACTTTCAGACCACCCCGCCCTCCTTGTTTTTAAGAAATTAATTTTAATTGAAAAGCCAATTCGAATTTTTCTTTCACTTAATAGTTGACTGATTTTATTGAAAATTTAGTATATTGTACTATTCCGTAGGATTTCTCTTGGAAAAATCAGCAACCCTCCTCCATCATTTTACTCTCACCAAAGACTGGTTTTTAACTTTATCTAATTTCTTTAACCTTGATAACGCTTTAGCACAATTATTAAATTAATATTTTTAGATGACCCCTTGACCCCTCAAACCACATGGAATTTTTTCAGATTTTTCACTCGGGTACGCCATGTTGAAAAATAGCTAAAACTGATAATGGTTCACATGTTTGTCTAGTATAAGAGCCGAACCTTTCGAAAATGGGCTGAAATAACCGAAAGCTGGGACCGGTCCCCAAAACTTAGTGTATGTACCCTTACTTCGAAAATCACTCGTCTGCCGATCCCCAGCTGCTGCTTTTAAGTACAGCAAAAGCTCAAAAATTCACAATTTTCATGAACTTTCGGCTGAAAATACTGAAAGTTGAAATGGGTGTCAAATTACAGGATTTTTTGCGCTGAATCCAAATACGTAGGTCTGCCAGCCCTAAGGTGCTGCCAAAGGCCCGGTAGAGGGAGTCAAATGGTGAGAAAACCCGAAAAATCACGTATTTTTGATGATATCTCTCTATATATTAAAATCAAAATGAAATCGGTTTTGAGATGCGCGCGCATCCTTGTTTTGAATAGCAGGTATAAAAGGTATATAGAAGATAGCACGTATACAAAGGAAAAAAAGGTTGTAAATCTTAATAAAAGCCTTGTACATGTACAAGGGTAAGTCATAAAATTGTTTTGAGTAGCAGGTATTAAAAGTATAAAAAATAGCAAGTATACAAAGGAGAAAAAAATGTGATAAATTTTAATAAACGCTTTGTACATAGACAAGAGTAAGGTTAAAGTTGTAAAATTATTTAAAATGGCAGGTATACAAAGGTATAAAGGGGCGAGCTCATCCTGAAAGGAAAAACTAGGCGGGGGGGGGACAAATGAGAATAAATTTGGTTGTGCAGTTTGGAATGTAGCAGTACTTGTCTGATAAAATAACCTTTTTTTCTTCATTTAATTTTTATTTCGAGCCCCGAAGGGGCGAAAAGCCACTAGTTCATATAAAAATCGCATCTGACTAGTGTTGTTTTTGGTCCTATGCTTTATACATTTTGGATTACATTATGTACTGTGCCTATGTAAAAATTTAGTTTTTCAATTTTGCGAAGCTTATACATGTTACATATTAATTTTCATATAAATTCATTGTTCATTTTTAGCTTAGTTTTCAACTTGAAAAAAAAAAAAAAAAGTATTGCAGCTCACCTGATATGGGAAGGGAGTCGAATAATGGTGATGGTCTTCGAATCTTTGCGTTTCAGACCATTTGTAATCATCTGGCCAGGGTCGGGCAGAATCAAAAAAAAAAAACGATCCGAATCACGGATCACGGATCATATTTAAAAATGTGATTCGAATCACGGATCACGGATCAGATGTTGATCCATGATCCGTGGATCAATTTTCACGGATCAGGGATCAAATTTTTTTTTCAAATAATTTTGTAGTGTAAAATTATGAATTTGAAATATATAACTTATTAGTTGTAACTAGGGTACTAAAAGATGGGGGTAAAATGGGTCGCTGCCATGTTTGTTCAGTTGTTTACATTTTTTTCTCTTATCAAGTTGAGCTGAAAAGTGGATTTGTACAACTTTTGTCTTGAAAGTTTATTTATTGTTGTGCTTTTGATACTTTTGATTAATTTATTATAAAAATTGAATCATGAACAATGCGATGAACTCTCTTTTCTGTGATATAGCCGCTGAAAGAGGAAAAAATGTAAACAACTGGACAAATATGGGGGCGACCCATTTTACCCCCATCCTTTAGTACCCTAGTTGTAACTTGTTGCTTTAAATGCTTTGTTTATTTCTTTTTTTTGGCTTCTGAATTTGAAATTTTGAATACAGGTTTCGTTGATTCGCGATTCGGATAATAGCAAAAAAGTATTTGGATCACGGATCACAGATCAATTCGATTTAATGATTCGGATCACGGATAGGGTCGGGCATGATCCGAATAAACGTGATCCGAATCATGATTCGGATCACGAACTTTGATCCGTTCAATGATTCGAATCCATTTCGAATTAATGATTCGTGATCGGTGCTACGCAGCAGTTTTTTGCGCGGTTTTAACCACGTTCCCTCAGCGTTATTTTGTGCAAAAAAAAAAATGCGGATAGAAAAGTGCGGTATTTTCCGCGATTTTGAAAGCATTAACGTATCAAAATGCGCGTTAATTTTTTTACTACTGGGGATTTTGAGGCGTTATTTACAGCGACATGCTGTTTTATATGAAGATTTTTAAGCGATATACGGAATTATGTGCGTATTCCTTGCCAATAGGGTTATTATTATAAAACTCTCTACTGAAATTAAACATATAATCTAAGATGAATAATTACATTTTTCTATAAATCGACAAATAAAAATATTTATTAAAGTTTCAGGCAGTACCTATGTATAAAGAGGTTATAAGTGAATGTAACAGTTGCAATACATCACTTCTTGCTTGAAAAAAAAAGTGTACTTTATCCTTAGTCTAGAAGTAATTAAGTAATTCTTACTTACAGATATTCCAGAATGTACATGTCATTAAAAGTATTATCTTCGATGATTGCGATTTCATTTGAACTTATGTTGATTTGCCCTACTTGCTTTAAACCATTTAACATCCTTGGTGTCAATTTTGTTATTTTATTGTTATGCAGATCCCTAATAAAACATAAAGAAATCTATATAAGTGTGGCCATCATTATAGGAAGTGTAGTGGCATGAAAGAAAACAGTTCAGTTGATCTATACGAAATTCACTCATTCTATAACAACATTGATTTGACGTAATTTATATAAATTCATTTCGCTGATTTATTACGTATAAACACGATAAAATTTTCAAAAGGTGCTTGGAATTACTTTTTTTGGGACAGAAAGGGTTTGTAGTAAGAAGAAATTAATGTTTCATTATCACCATTACGACTCTCAGGCAAGGTTAAAAAATATAAACAAATCCTCTATGTTGCAATACATATTGTTTAGAAATTAATTGAAATATGTCTACAAAAAAACAAAAAGGATTAATATAACGATTTCTGTCACGATATCTCAGATAAGCAATTTTACAATGTGATGTAATTTATATGTTAAAAAAGGAATCTCAAATCTGTAGAAGGAATAAGAATTAAACCAAATCTAAAACGTTAATATTAAGTTGCGTGGGTGAATTGCTTAATAATGGGTGAGTTTATTTTTGTTATAGTAAATTTTGTGAATCAAGATATTCAACTATTCTTCGGGTAGTATTACCAAACACACAATACCATGCCATAATAAAGATTTTTGATAAAATTACAATCTTTTTCCGAGTTGTGTAAATAAATATTGAGTAAACTGATTAATTTATAAAAATGTTTCATTAAATAATTATATAGAAATTCGAAAGCATACATTGTGTCCTTGCAATGGGTCGCTAGAGAAGTCTTGAGTATGTTCTTTTTGATGTTTCTCATTACAAATTAAGCACATTTTCTTGTTCTATGTATTAGAATCGTTTTAGTTGGAGCCTACGCCATCCTATCTACGCAATGTCAACATCATTGATGTATCTAGGTGCGTATAAATATGTGTGGAACTTCACCATGCACTTCAGAAGTCTTTCTGCATTGCCTTTAATTGCGTACTTATTTTTCGAAGGCGCCCATTTGGTCGCGCACAGTTTCCGAGGTATAGCGATTTTTAGGTTTTCGGGTCAAAAATATCGATTTTCGGTTGTTTGGCGTTTTAGATAGGATAGAGCCTCCTCTTTAACGTCCCGTTCGAACCAACTCGATATCGTTCTTCTGAAAACAACGATAGAAGATGGAGCGAAAAAGTGCCCATTTGGTCGAACGACTGTTATCAATACTGCGTTGCCTGGCAACGAGAGAAATGACCCTGAACTGCATTCTAAGGAACTACAAGAACGAGAACGAGCATTATTTTCCACTGTTGGCGAACTTCACGTGCACTTCGGAAAGACTGAGAGCAGCTGTAACTGTACTTTTTTATTAAGATTTTGAATTTCCTGATCTGAAGAAATGATCTAAAAAAAAAAATAAACTTATTTTTGCATCTCGATAATCACTTCTTTATCTATCCTCTTTCATTAGGTACCTCCTATAGCTATCAAAAATTCTGCGAGGAGTTGATAATTTGATTGTAATGCGTTTGAGAAACGTTTGAGAGAGACTGCGGCTTTGAAAATTAGCATCTGGGGGATTTTTATAAAAGGGCCCATTTGGATCATGACATTGAAGTTGCATATCTCGGTATCTGAAGGCGGTCTAAACTCTAAACCATAATATGGCGAGCTGGACTTTGATGTTTCACATTAATTTGCATCAATTGCAGTACTTTAGTTTTGATTTCCTTTCTCATTTTACGTGTTTTATACCCCTTTTTTTTAACCAAAAATCAAACGTTGAAAAAATAAATTTTTAAAACCTCTTGTTTTTAAACCCTGTAATGCTAAAATGGTCGAAGTGCCATCTTTGATTTTTTATAACAGAGCTAAAAAAACGTAATAGAACTTGCACTTTTGGGGCTTCTGGGATGAAATTTTGATTTTGATGGATTAAGGTTATCGGTTTTCCTGTGAAAATTACAATTTCGTGAAAAAATTTATGATAGATTTTTTTCAGGACTTAGTAGACATAAAGCTATGATTTATGTTTTACAATGTTTAATGTTCACGGGAACTTCCATATTTATTAATTTTAAAAAAATATCAAAGCAGAAAAGAATTCGAATGTAAAATCTTTTTAGGTTTCCATTTTTATAAAAGTGGCGGACTTGGTACTTTTTAAAATCAGTCGTAGAGAGCTTCAAGTTCAAAATTTTCATTTCTTGCTTTCATTTTAATGAATGCAACTTCCTTTAGTGAATCCGAAACCATCAAAAACTCAAATTTGAAAAAATGACACTTCGACAAACTTTGAATGCGTTTTTCTCAAAACTATTGTTT
The DNA here is from genome assembly GCA_009761765.1 of Phenacoccus solenopsis. Lineage (NCBI taxonomy): Eukaryota > Metazoa > Arthropoda > Insecta > Hemiptera > Pseudococcidae > Phenacoccus > Phenacoccus solenopsis. The sequence goes on along the minus strand of VFXL01000241.1, from coordinate 38,788 downwards.
TTGTAATTCTATTTTCAAAAATTCGTCAAATATCAAATTTTCAATCTAGGGACATGTTTTACCCCTCATTTTGCTCAGAATCTCAAAAATACCAATCTGGCAATAACTCCATTTTGACCAAATGGGCTTCTTCGAAATATAAGCACACAGTTATGCCGAATAGCATCAAGTACAATCTTCTTCATAGAATACTTTGCTGTATTCGAGTCCATAACATGTACAATTGCTGTAAGGTAACAGATTTTCGAAAAATTCAGGACGTCTTAAGCTTTCGTAAATTTGTGGGACCTAGCTATTGATACTTTATAATCATGGGTTCACATAGGTAGATATGTATATGAGTTAGATCATCATGAGTACTTCTGACATGTACCTAGTTTTTGTTAGTTTAAACTTTAATTCTTTTCCAAAAACAAAAAGTACAGCTTGTGCGAAACTGCAAGCTTTATTTTTTCCAAGCGTTGATATTATTGTTATAAAACTCTCTACTGAAATTAAGCATATAATCTAAGATGAATAATTACGTTTGTCCATAAATCGACAAATAAAAATATTTATTGAAGTTTCAGGTAGTACCTATATATAAAGAGTTTATAAGTTATTAAGAAATTCTTACTTACAGAATATCCAGATTGCTCATGCTACTAAAAGTATTATCTTCGATGATTGCGATTTTATTTGAATTTATCATGAAAATCCGTATTCGGTTCAAACCATTTAACATTCTTGGTGTCAATTTTGTTATTTTATTGTTATGCAGATCCCTTATAGAAACATAAAGAAATTTTATATACTAAGTAGGGTGAATCGATTTTTGCTTTTTGTGGAAAAATTGATTCGGCGGGGTCTCAGATTTTGTGAAAGGATCCCAATAAAACTTAGTTAAAATTACAGCCCTCTAGGTTCATATTTATAACCCCCCAAATAGGCCCAAAGTTTAAAAAATTTGAATTTTTTCCAAAATGCAAAAAATGTTTTGCTTTTAATCATTTACACCTCTAGTGCATGAAATAATGGCATAGAGTAGTAAATTAGCCACAAAACATATTTTTATCTCATTTTAGTGCGTTTTAAGGGCTTTCAAAATCTCACCATTTCGAGTGAAATGCGTAAAAATGCTGAAAATAACGTATAAATCGATTAGTATTTAATAATTTCATTAATTTGTGATTAATTTTTAGGTATACCTATGTAAGGTTTGTCTCTTCGAAAGCACCCCCTTGGCTCCCACAGCGTCATAATTCATTCATTCGTTGTCATATACCAAGCGCGGCTCTTGGTATGAACCCATTTATGTTTATCATATTCTAGACTGCGTTGTTCATTTTATATAATGTCTTCTAATAAACGATTAAATCAGAAGTTATATTATTAGTAATATCACGAACTTTTCTTCTACGACTGCCTGATTCATGTTGAATCCATAGAAAATGTTTCATCACTTCATAATGGGTCAAAAGGAGCCTTAAATCAAGTTTTTCAGTCCTACCAAAAATTGGACACTTGAATTTTCAATGGGTTCGTTTATTAGAAGACATTATATAAACTGAACAACACAGTCTAGAATATGATAAACATAAATGGTTCATACCAAGAGCTGCGCTTGGTATATGACAATGAATGAATGAATTATGACGCTGTGGGAGCCTAGGGGGTGCTTTCGAAGAGACAAACCTTATATAGGTATACCAAAAAATTAATCACAAATTAATTAAATTATTAAATACTAATCCATTTATACGTTATTTTAAGCATTTTTACGCATTTCACTCGAAATGGTGAGATTTTGAAAATCCCTAAAACGCACTAAAATGAGATAAAAATATGTTTTGTGGCTAATTTACTACTCTATGCCATTATTTCATGCACTAGAGGTGTAAATGATTAAAAGCAAAACGTTATTTGCATTTTCGAAAAATTAAAATTTTTCAAACTTTGGGCCTATTTGGGGGGTTATAAATATGAACCTAGAGGGCTGTAATTTTAACTAAGTTTTATTCGCAGTTTTAACGTCTGTTCCACAATAGCTATTTTTCTCTTACCACGTTGATCATCTTTCACACTTTTCCCATAAACATATTAAATCAGAAGTTATATTATTAGTAATATCACGAACTTTTCTTCTACGACTGCCTGATTCATGTTGAATCCATAGAAAATGTTTCATCACTTCATAATGGGTCAAAAGGAGCCTTAAATCAAGTTTTTCAGTCCTACCAAAAATTGGACACTTGAATTTTCAATGGGTTCGTTTATTAGAAGACATTATATAAACTGAACAACACAGTCTAGAATATGATAAACATAAATGGGTTCATACCAAGAGCCGCGCTTGGTATATGACAATGAATGAATGAATTATGACGCTGTGGGAGCCTAGGGGGTGCTTTCGAAGAGACAAACCTTATATAGGTATACAAAAAATTAATCACAAATTAATTAAATTATTAAATACTAATCCATTTATACGTTATTTTAAGCATTTTTACGCATTTCACTCGAAATGGTGAGATTTTGAAAATCCCTAAAACGCACTAAAATGAGATAAAAATATGTTTTGTAACTAATTTACTACTCGATGTCATTATTTCATGCACTAGAGGTGTAAATGATTGAGAACAAAACGTTATTTGCATTTTCGTAAAAATTCAAATTTTTCAAACTTTGGGCCTATTTGGGGGGTTATAAATATGAACCTAGAGGGCTGTAATTTTAACTAAGTTTTATTGGGATCCTTTCACAAAATCTGAGACCCAGCCGCATCAATTTTTCGACAAAAATCAAAAATTGATCCAACCTAATACTAAGTATGGCCATCATTATGCAAATAAAAATATTTATTGAAGTTTCAGGTAGTACCTATATATAAAGAGGTTATAAGTTATTAAGCTTACAGAAATTCCAGATTGCTCATGCTACTAAAAGTATTATCTTCGATGATTGCGATTTCATTTGAATTTATCATGAAATTCTGTATTCGGTTCAAACCACTTAACATTCTTGGTGTCAATTTTGTTATTTTATTGTTATGCAGATCCCTAATAAAAACATAACAAAACTACAAGCTTTATTGTTTCCAAACGTTGATGTATTATTGTTATAAAACTCTCTACTGAAATTAAACATATAATCTAAGATGAATAATTACGTTTTTCCATAAATCGACAAATAAAAATATTTATTAAAGTTTCAGGCAGTACCTATGTATAAAGAGGTTATAAGTGAATGTAACAGTTGCAATACATCACTTCTTGCTTGAAAAAAAAAGTGTACTTTATCCTTAGTCTAGAAGTAATTAAGTAATTCTTACTTACAGATATTCCAGAATGTACATGTCATTAAAAGTATTATCTTCGATGATTGCGATTTCATTTGAACTTATGTTGATTTGCCCTACTTGCTTTAAACCATTTAACATCCTTGGTGTCAATTTTGTTATTTTATTGTTATGCAGATCCCTAATAAAAACATAAAGAAATCTTATATAAGTGTGGCCATCATTATAAGAAGTGTAGTGGCATGAAAGAAAACAGTTCAGTTGATCTATACGAAATTCACTCATTCTATAACAACATTGATTTGACGTAATTTATATAAATTCATTTCGCTGATTTATTACGTATAAACACGATAAAATTTTCAAAAGGTGCTTGGAATTACTTTTTTTGGGACAGAAAGGGTTTGTAGTAAGAAGAAATTAATGTTTCATTATCACCATTACGACTCTCAGGCAAGGTTAAAAAATATAAACAAATCCTCTATGTTGCAATACATATTGTTTAGAAATTAATTGAAATATGTCTACAAAAAAACAAAAAGGATTAATATAACGATTTCTATCACGATATCTCAGATAAGCAATTTTACAATGTGCTGTAATTTATATGTTAAAAAAGGAATCTCAAATCTGTAGAAGGAATAAGAATTAAACCAAATCTAAAACGTTAATATTAAGTTGCGTGGGTGAATTGCTTAATAATGGGTGAGTTTATTTTTGTTATAATAAATTTTGTGAATCAAGATATTCAACTATTCTTCGGGTAGTATTACCAAACACACAATACCATGCCATAATAAAGATTTTTGATAAAATTACAATTTTTTTCCGAGTTGTGTAAATAAATATTGAGTAAACTGATTAATTTATAAAAATGTTTCATTAAATAATTATATAGAAATTCGAAAGCATACATTGTGTCCTTGCAATGGGTCGCTAGAGAAGTCTTGAGTATGTTCTTTTTGATGTTTCTCATTACAAATTAAGCACATTTTCTTGTTCTATGTATTAGAATCGTTTTAGTTGGAGCCTACGCCATCCTATCTACGCAATGTCAACATCATTGATGTATCTAGGTGCGTATAAATATGTGTGGAACTTCACCATGCACTTCAGAAGTCTTTCTACATTGCCTTTAATTATGCCCTATAGCATTAAGTACAATCTTCTTCATAGAATACTTTGCTGTATTCGTGTCCATAACATGTACAATTGCTGTAAAGTAACAGATTTTCGAAAAATTCAGAACGTCTCAAGCCTTCGTAAATTTATGGAACCTGGCTACAGATGTGTAGGTGCATGCGCGCGCCAAAAAACGAGCGAAAGAGTCAAAACGCGCATCACCTAAATATTATGAATTGTTATTCCTAATTTCTAAGTTTCTAGTCGTGCCACACTGTTCGTAGGTGCGATCAAAACGTAAACTATAAATACAGCTGCGCAGCAGCAAAAATGTACAGTTTATATGTTGTCTTGTCATGAATATATGCTTTCTCTCACGATATCTCGTGTTGTTCCACTTACTCTGCGGCTATACGACGTACGCGGCGGGCATTGCACGCCAGCGGGCCTAAACCTTTACGCGCTCATACTCTCGACTTAAACCATACCGGGTGACTACTTGATTTGAGCACCCCAAGCGCAAAAATTTTTCTCTCATAGAAATAAATTACATATTTGGATGATATTAAGAACAATAAATGCATAAATGATATTTATTTAATGCTTAAAAGTTTTTATCAATGAAATATACAATTATAATTTATACTTTCATTGTTAAAAATACATATATGTTTTGAATTTATTCACCTTTTAGCTAATTTTTTCGCTTGGGTGCTCGAATCAAGTAGTCACCCGCAATGTGTTGTGGTTCATCTGTTTAAAAAGGAATCTCAAATTTATGGAAGCGGTAAGAATAAAGCCAAATCTAAAATGTAATAAGAGGTGCGGGTGGATTGCTCATTTGTGTGTGAGTTTTTTTCTTATAATAAATTTTGTAAATCAAGATATTCAACTATTCTTCACATAGTATTACTAAGCACACAATACCATGCCATTGTAAAGATTTTTTGATAGAATTGCGATTTTTTTGCCGTGTAGTCGAAACATTCTGATCTCTTGGGCCTTTGTAAATATGTGAGACCTAGCTATTGATACTTTATAAGCATGGATTCACATAGGTAGATATGTATATGAGTTAGATCATCATGAGTACTTCTGACATGTACCTAGTTTTTGTTAGTTTAAACTTTAATTCTTTTCCAAAAACAAAAAGTACAGCTTGTGCGAAACTGCAAGCTTTATTTTTTCCAAGCGTTGATATTATTGTTATAAAACTCTCTACTGAAATTAAGCATATAATCTAAGATGAATAATTACGTTTGTCCATAAATCGACAAATAAAAATATTTACTGAAGTTTCAGGTAGTACCTAACCTATATATAAAGAGTTTATAAGTTATTAAGTAATTCTTACTTACAGAATTTCGAGATTGCTCATGCTACTAAAAGTATTATCTTCGATGATTGCGATTTCATTTGAATCTATGTTCAATTGCCTTACTTGCCCCAAACCATTTAACATTCTTGGTGTCAATTCTGTTATTTTATTGTTATGCAGATCCCTAATAGAAACATAAAGAAATCTCATGTAACTGAGATACGCAATTTTACAATGTGACGTTATTTATCTGTTAAAAAAGTAATATCATATTTGTAGGGTACGTAGTCTTTCTGTGATTATTAGTTTTTCAACTTGAGGAAGGGTGATTTATGATGAGGACACGTTTTTTTGTAAACCTTCGTTCTCTCGCTGTGACTAGAGTAAAACTTGACAGATAGATTCGAAATTTTGATGAGCGGTACATTGAGTAGGTCTCTAGAGTTTATTGATTTTTGAAGTCGATTGAACATGAGGTAACAGGGCTGAATGTTGCGCTATTCGTACTAGTGGTGTATTAAAATTTTTTAAATTTTAAAATAAAAAATTTAATTATTAGCGTCTGAAAAGTGGAAAAATCGATTATATGATACGTTTCTCGTCTTTGATGGCCCACGACATTTGTAAACCACAAAACCGAATACGTAAGGTAAATTTACCTAAAAAAACACGTTTTTAAGATATTTTAAAAAGTGGTCGTTTTTCGCTATTAAGGTATTTTTTACAGTTCAAAATTTCGAATGGCCAAAACCCCATGAAGGAATGAATCAAAATTGCTCGAAATTTTATCCTAGGTACACCTCCATGATACCTACCTATATGCAAAAAAACAAAAAATTTCCATCATTCTGAATGAAATGAAAAATTCGTGATGGGTGTGGAACGAGAATGGAGGAGGGTAGAATTTTTTCTAGCCTAGGCACACCACTTAAGGGGTATGGGAGCCAAAAAGCGCTTGGGACTAAAATCACAGATTATTCGGGTATACGCTTTATTTATTTATATAAAAAAAGTAATTATTGGAATAACTTTCTTTAAAATAGTACCTCTTGAGAAATAAAAAGTGTCATCCATGCGCACATAATGACATAAGTGCTCATGGAAGAAAAATTAACGTACCTTCAGTTTTTTTTTTTTTGTGTGTGTAAGCAGATAATTATATTTACTTTTTACCAATATAGATACCGTGCATCGCTGGCTCGCTACGTCCAAGTGATCTGGGTGCAATCAGCGAGAAAATCTTCTTTCTAGTTATTTAAAATTGATTTTTTACATAATGTAATTTTTGGTTATGAGGAGGGAAAGCAGCCACTTCAATATCGAGTGTAAGCAAGATATTTTATTCATTTTAAAAAATATACATAATATTATGGTAAGACAACTACCTGAACTACCATATTGAAAACTTCAAATAAGTAAAATAATATCGTTGATTTTTGTTCATACATTGATGGTAAACATTGTAGGTACATTAATTTTCCTTTCATGAACACTTATGTCATATGTGCGCATGGATGACACTCTTTGTTTCTCCATAGACTAATTTCCAAACTGTACCCTCACACTAGAGCGGGTCATACGATTACGCGACTTCGTATTATTTTTGAATAAGAAATAAAAATATGAAACTCGAGGAAAAGAATGTAGTTTTTAAAAATTTGTCATGGTAAGATTTTTCTATAAAAAAAAAAAAAAAAAAAAAAAAACATCTCTTAAGGTTAGGAATGCACAAAAAGAATGAATGCATTGTGGTAAAGACTTGGCAAGAAAAAAAAAGTAAAAAATTGTAGAAAAATTCATGTAAAATCAATACCTGCGAGGGATTCGAACCACGGACCTGCGTTCTACACAGCTTCATAACACTGAAAGCACTCAGCCACGGTAGTCGGCTGGCCGAATTCCAATGGAAAGAATATTCAAACGTACATTGTAAGCAATGTGTACATAATTATATTGAGAAGCGGATCACCAGCATCAAGGAGGAACCAATGAGATTCATTAATTTCTTTTGTATGCCAAAAAGAAATAAGCATTGTTTTATTACAAAAATTTTTTAAATGTCATCCACGCATAGGCTATTCAAAAGAACACGTTCCTTCGATTTTTTCGCATAAAAATAGCATTTATAAACAATACAGTTCGACCTCTGTACCCTTACATCACAACTATACTCCTGCACAAAGCTGATGAAACAGACAATTATCAAAAAGGCTGGAGCCATGCTTCTAGACTTTTAAATTGGATGTTAAATTTTAGGCCAGATGCAATTGAACTAAATCAGTTTGTTGAGCTTTTTTTCCATTTAATGTACAATGACCAATACTGGCAAAAAATGTGGGATTGGGTGAGTCACGTAGCGAGGATGAGCTGTAACGCGGGATTCACCATTACCGGCGCAGTGTACAAATTTATCGGCGATTCAACGGTCTGCCCGTATTTTAATCCGCGTCTCGCGAAACGCTCGACGCCAAACCCTGTAGATGGACGAAAATACGTGAATACGCATTTGGCTACTACGACAAAAAAAAAAAAGATGAAATAAATAAAAGAATTTAAAATTCAATTTAAAAACCCAACCTTGGGAAATTGATTTTTTAGAATTTAGCAGAAGAAATTCCTATTTGATTAACCCATGCCTACTAACTATCCTATCCACTCCACCTACCCAAACGTAATTATATTTTCCTTAGTAACTCATGCTAGGAGATTAGTCTTGTTCTCGAATGATTATAAAAAAGAAAAAATACCAGAGATTAGTTAAAAAAAAAAAAAAATTAAACGTCCGAGTGCTCTTGCAACAGCCCGACGTACGCGTAAAGATTTTTCTTTAAACTCTGCGGAGCGCCAGTGACATCGGCAGCCCGCGCTTCAATCCTTATTTTTGTTTCTTTAAGCGCTATAAGGGCGCCTGTGGCAGCCGAGCGTTCTTTCGTTTCTTGTTAATAAAATAGTTTTTAATAAATTTGATTACCTTGCGCTGGTTAGAAGGGGTATTTTCCCACTTTCGAAGCGCCTATGTCGCCCGATTTTTTTTTTGGAATTTCCCTTCCATAGAAAGTGTCGCGGAGCGCACGAAACGCCGCCCACACAAAAAACTTTTTCCAACAGTCCGAAAAAGAAAAAGATCGGTCCGTTGAAAAGATTGTATTAGTATTAGCATCGCAATAAATTAATAATAAATAATTCTCTCGAGTTATATAAAAAGAGAAAAAGCGAAAAAAAGAGAACGAAAGAACCCCTCATCAACTCTTGACATACTATATGTACTACTCGCTGACACACTTTGTCAACGAGTAGCACAAAAATTACATATATTTACAAAGTTTTTGAAGTTCGTGCGGTTTCGAAAAAAATGAATACTTGATTAATATGTAATCCCATCCATTTGATCTTTTTTGATATGTAAAAAATTCCAAAACCGTTTATTTGTTATAATCACAGAAAAACTGCGAAACTTTAGAACAGTGGCCAAATGATGTAAATTTCGGGTCGTGACCGCTCGTCACCTGCAGAGTTGCCAATCTGCGGTGCGCGAAAAATTTTAATTTGAAAAACAAAAACTAATATAATTTTATTTATAAATTATTTTCGTTTTGGATTGAAATATGTTGAAATTTTGTTTCGTTATTATTTTCTCAAAATAAATAATTTATTTAATTCGAAGATGCACGATTTTCTCATTTACCCATGAACGAATTAAATTTCGTTCGCTCATGAGCAAACGAGAAAATAATAAAAAACCGCCCATTACAGAGCGAAAATCAATGGACTAAAAAAATCACTTTCTAGTAGTTATTTGGGGGGAGGAGCGGGAAACAAAAAACAAGGTGGTGCGATACTTTCAGAAGAATGCTAATACACGACTTGTTCCATTGGATTATTACTTTTGACAAAAAGGAGAATAAAATACTCACATAGAATGTATGGGGTGAACTTTATTGATAAGTTCTGGAATGTTGGTGAGTCCTATACCATCACATTTAACAAACATCCTTGTTTCAAAGATCATATCTTTTTGTTCACAACGGCATTGTACGTTATGTTTCATGCAAGGAAAGGATTTACCTTTTCTAGAATTATAGCCTGTTCAGAGGAAAAAATTATGAATAAATTTGTGTTTGTAAAATTTAGTATACTGTTTTGTTCAGTGTCTCAAAAATGGTTCACTTCATTTTTAATAGTCGCATAAATTATCCGTACATTTTCATGTTGTAACTGTACGCGTGTAAGTTAAGGTTCTTTCAAGTTCTTTATGAAGTTCCCTATCTCCAAATGGAATAAAATGCATTTTCTTGGCACCCCCAATCTGGAATCTGGAAATGAAATTTTGTGCATTCGTTTGTGCTAGTTTGTGCCGCAAATCCCGTCGTTTGTGATACTCTCCTTCCCGAGGTACGTAGCACAAACGATGCCACCAAATTCAAGCCAATCGAATTATTTTGCACCCTTTTAGAGACTACTTTAAGGGGGTTTGGGTATGGAAGATGGGTGATCATTTTTAATACATTGTTTAGAATTGTCTTTTCTAGGGGAGAAGAATTAGCGCATCACATAGCACAAACGTAGCACATTGCCACCAAATTCTAGCGGATCGAATTATTTTCAACCTTTTTAGAGAACTTTTTAAATTTCATTTCTCCAGCCCCCAACTTGTTTTTTGAATGCAGCACAAACGACGGGATTTGCGGCACAAACCAGCACAAACGATTGCACCATGTTTCGACTCCTTTTGAAGAGGTGGGGGTGCAGACGTTTCCCCGCACCCCAAATTCTTTTCGGTATACCTCGGGAAGGAGACTGGCACAAATGACTGGATTCGTGGCACAAACCAGCTCAAATGTAGCACAAACAAATGCACTAAATTTCATTTCTAGATTCCAGATTGGGGGTGCCAGGGAGATGCACCTAATGGAATAGCACTTTTTACAAGAGTTTTTAATAAATAAGCTATGCGCCACACGCATATGGTTTGTGTAAAGATAATAGATCTATAAATTTTTAGAATAACCAGAAATTAACTACTTGATTAATATTATTTTAACTGAAAATGAACTCAAATTTTTATTATTTGAATGAATGTTCAGAAAAAATAATACAATTTATTCCTTTTAACAATAACAATGTAATATCTTATACTAAATAAATAACAGAAAAACAAAAATAAATTATTCCCAATATAATTTCGTTTCTGGTTTCTATAAATAATGTTCGCTGATTGATTCGCTGGATATACTATTTGCTGAATGAATTCTTAAGAGAAACGAAAAGCGACTAGCGAAGCTATTAGAGAATACTAAATTTTGGGAGGTCAAGGTGGAGGGAGACCTTAAATGTTTACGTATCATACCACTTATAATCAATCTAGGCACTTTTATTACGATAAATACCGCCTGACCCATTGAACTCCAAACAGGTAAATGTAATGCTATCACTGACTTTCATTAAATGTGCAAATGTTGAAAATTCCAAAAAAAAAAAAAAATGATGAAAGAAAATTCAAAAACTTTAATAATGATGCCAAGTTAAGGAACTTGAAAAAAAATTAATTTTTCATCAACTCGGTTAAGAAGAAATCATGGTTGAAACTTTTTATTGGTACATGAAAATTAAAAGAAAAAAAGGTAAATCAAGATATAAATTTCAAAGGTAACTGCTACAGTTCATGAGAAATTTTTATATCGCAGAAGAGAATTTGGTGCATTCCCTGTCTAGATTTCATTAAGTATTGTTTGAAAAGATTTTTTCAGTTTTTGGGAGATACAGAGAACTCAGATATTAATTTTTTTAATAGCAAAAAAATACTAATATTCATATAATTTAACGCGTCAAAGGTTTCACCCATAAACTTATACACCTACGAATTTTCCTAGACATTTTGTTTGTTTATGCGTTATTTTGAAATTAATACATACTAGTAACTCCTCGCCCCTTCGGGGCTTGCAATAAAAATTAAATGAAGAAAAAAAATTATTTTATCAAACAAGTATTGCTACATTCCAACCCAATTTATTCTTCCTTGTTACCCCCACCAAGAGTTCTTCCTTTCAGGATGGGCTCGCCCCTTTATACCTTTGTATACTACTATTTTAAACAATTTAACAACTTTACTCTTGCTCTTGCCCATGTACAAAGCTTCTATTAAAATTTATCTCCTTTTTTCCTTTTGTATACCTGCTATCCTTTATACCTTTTATACCTGCTACTCAAAACAATTTTATAACTTTACCCTTGTACATGTATGTACAAGGCTTTTATTAAAATTTACAACCTTTTATTCCTTTATATACCTTTTATACTTGCTATTCAGAACAAGGATGCGCGAGCATCTCAAAACCGATTTCATTTTGATTTTAATATATAGAGAGATTCATGAAGTGTGCTATCAAATAGATGAATGATTTCTCAACATTTCTCTCGCTTATAGTAGGTATCTAGGATGCGTAGTTTTCGAGATATTTCCTTAAAAGAAAAAGCACGCCTTTCAGAATTTTGAATAAAAATATTACATTTCAAAAAGTTGGAGTCCTAGAGTATAAAAATAAAAAGAAAAAACAAAGTCGAAAAAACTTCTAATCGGCTAAAAAATGATGATTTTTTGTAGACTGCAACACTGATTTTTGATGCAGTTGAAACGCGTCAACGCTAAACGCACACACTTGCACACCCATGTTTGTAAAACTATCAAAGTGAGGTCCAGGTCACCAGCTTTCGCTTGGGAGGTCCGTGTGTATTTCGCTATATCTCTACTACAATAATACTTGGATAAGTTTTTTTTCTATGTAAATGATCGTCATTCAGCGCATAAAAACAGTGAAAAAACGATATTTTTTTTTGTGTCTGTAAACCATTGAAAGGGGGGTCATTTATACACACATGTGTGGAATGTATACCTTAAGTTTTTCAAGTAAGAAAGGGAGGTCACGTTACACACACCAATTCTTACAAAAGCATTGTAGGGAGGTCTCGGTCATTTTAGCTAGGGAGGTCCTTTTTGCAACGTTGCCATTACTTAAAAGAATATTACCATAAGCTGAAATGCTTCATAATGCAAGCTCTTGGGCAAGATTTATTTTCTTGTTTCGTTTATCTTAACTAAAGTAAGGAATCACTTCTGAAATATTTAATTTAATGTTTTGATCTAATTTTGAAGTTAGTTGTTGATTTTCAATCATTTAGTTGTAAAAATATGAAAAAATTTAAAATTTAGTGTTTGAAGTTACAGAACAGCCGACTGAGTAAGTACCCGCCCATAACTTTACCTATTAATACTTAATTTTTGGGAGAATCTCATTCCAGAAATACTTTTCAGATTACTTTGAATTTGATGAAAATGAAATGGATTTATTAAGAAATTAAGGGTATATTTCACATACGCGGTTCTTTTTTTTAATATAACCAAACTTCGCAGGCACTGTATGTTATCTATAATTGATAACGCTAAAAAAGTGACATTTTTGAGAGTGAAATTCTTCGTGAGTTTCTTATGAAAACTTTTGAAATTTGAAAATGAAGAAGATAAGACACTGCTCTTTAATTTGTCTAGAACAAAAAATTCAAATTCCAATTTATAAGAAAGTTATAAGCTGTGAAATATGGTCTCCTCAAAAGCCAATGTATTTTTACGTTGTTCTCGATAAATAATCACTTAATTAAAAAAACCTTCTGCGAAGTTTCTCAAATTCTTATTATAGGTGTATATTTCAAACTTCAAGTGAAACAGATGAGTAGTATTTGAGAATCAAAGATGTACGAAAATGGTCATTTGGCAGGCAAACCAGTATGCAATCGTGTATGTAGAATAGACCCTTAATAAACCAAATGAAGTTTCAGATAAGAGTAGGCAAATTTCACCGTAGTCTATCTCATGACTATAATGCAAGTACATATATTAGTTGAAAATCTTACATCAAATTTATTATATTCCATGTTATAGAGTGATGAAAAATCGATTGAATTTTCAAGTAAGAATGAATAAATTTCATAATTTTTTGTACCAATATCCTTTTTTTTTATGAAAGCAATAAAACTGGCAAAATCAAACATAAAAAACTGGATAAAATGATTAAAATCAGAAATATGTAAAAATATAACGGAAAATCATTCGCGGTTTACTTTTTGCATTTGTCTCACTCGATCTTTTATATTTCTCTATGATCGATCTTTTAGTATAAGGTGAGCTTCTTGACACATTTCAAACATTTTCTTTCCAGGTAAAATGGACGATCGAAGAAAATTGCAAAAATACGACTTCAAGGCACTTAATTCATCAATTGACCAAGGTCGTCGCAGTGGAACCTCATTTTTCTGCAATTTTTTCGATTTATCAACCTCCAAATTTTTTGAACTGTTAATCAATGATTCATCATTGAATACTTCAGTACGAAAAGTTTCCTCTTTTTTTCCAGATTTGGGCTTTTCCTCAGCAGTCTTCACGTCGTGCAAGGTTAATGCCAACTCGCATCCCTACTGCAACAATACCACATCTCAAACAAAAAATCCTTGACTGCAAAAACACCACATCTCAAAAAACTACCAAAAATAATTTGTTTTGCGAAAATCTGCCTTTACCATTGGAAAGTACGCGTACATGAAAAATTAGTAAGGATCAATGAAAAAAAAAAGAATTTGAATTCGTATTTCGTTATTTACAAAGCAAATGAAAAGCAATTTTCTTGAGTTTCGGTTATTTGACGTATTTTGAGATGTGGTGTTGTTGCAGTAGGGGTGCGAACTGATGTCAACGTTCAAGGTGAACTAGTTACCAAATGTGGAATTGAAATCACCACAATCATGCTAGGCTGACAGTGTTACCTTTTAATAAAATATATAGTTTTCTATCTGGCATAATTTATTTTCTTCAAAAAAATTAAATTTTTGCGCGTTATCCATTATAATTATGTTCAAATAAGAAGACCTCCCTTTCTTGCATGTGTGATTCAAAAGACCTCCCTTTTTTACACTCGATATATGTGGCAACGTTGCACGAAATGACCTCCCATCTGTAGGCCATAGACACTGACCTCACTTTATTATTAAAATAACCGAGTGACACATTCTTGAAATTATACACAAAAAAGGTGCATTATGTGTCTTACAAATGCATTGATGGGAGGTCCAACCTCCAAATGAAATTCTGATTATATCTCCTTGACGTACTTTTCGCGTAGATTACGAAAATGCTGTTAAGTAAAAGGGAGGTCATTGAAAATGATCTCCCTTTTTTTTTTGACCTCCCTAGCTATATCAAAAAACCTAACGCAAGACCTCCCTTTAACTACTTTACAAACACACCTACGTTCAACACAAACAAACACCCTTCCTACACACTGCAACCGAGCGGCTTTTTTATCCACATTTTTCTTTATTTTTTCGTAATTTTTAAATTATTATTATCACTAAAGTATGCCATCTTATAGATCAATGAATTCTCGACATAAAACAAAAAGCACGTGTTACGAAATTTTGAACCACAATATCTCAAAAAGTTCAAGCTCTAAAATATAAGTATAAGCGAACGAAATGTCCAGAATTTCATCCTCTTCAAAATGACATGTAAAAAAACGCGACTACTTTATTATTTGCGGACATATTGGGTAAAAAGTTGAAAAAACCAAAATTTTCAAAATTTATCTCAAATTTTGGGGGCTTTAAGGTCAACTTTTTTGAAGTTTCAGATTTTTTACTAATAGTACATGTTATGAGCTTTCGATTAAAAAAAAATATATGGCTTTCTAGGTGCAATAGAAAAATCTCGGGAGTTTTTTCCGACTTTTTCTAGAATTAATTTCGACTTTTTACCTTGCAGCTTTATATATGTTATATGATATATGATATTTGAATACATTCATGCAAGAGGATCCCGTACGCAAAAACTGTGTTTTGAAAAAAACGCGTTTAAAGTTTTTAAAAAAATACAAAATGCAGAGAATTGAACATGAAGTTTTGAAATATCTACTAGTGATTGACGAAAACTTGATTTTGGTCGGAGTTATTACCGTAAATATTCAGGCACATTATGTAGTCTTTTTCAATAAAACAAAACATATGTGTTGTTTTTCAATAAATAAAAAATTTGATGTTCAAAATTCGAAGAATTCGCAGAGTTTTGATCTTGAAAACATATTTAAAGGTTAAATACATATATTTGGATTATTATTCAATAAAGAAGAAAAAAAACACTGCGACTACTCTACAAAAGTGCGAATACGGTTCTGCATACTGGATGAATTGTTGTCGCATGCGTTAACACGTGCACATACTTGTCTGTGCGTCATAATAGGGTGTAGGGTGGTTGCACGAACTTGATACTTGGTATGTAAGTAGTCAAGAAAAATCTCATCACATTGTACCTATTTTCTCCAGAATGACCTTTTACGTTCGTAAGATCTTTTTGCATAAATGTATTCAATAATCATATCCAAATTTTAGGTTCTAGATGAGGTTTGAGAATAAGTAGAGTAAAAAACAGAATACCGTTGAATTCATGAAAGAATTCAGTCACTGAACATACATGGGGGATATAAGTAAAAATCGCTAAAAATTTGTTTTCGGCATTGTCTCGTGAGAATCTAGAATATAGCTTTCTTAGAGTTTTGATTCAACTAAAATTTGAGTTTTATTCAAATTTGGACAATATTTCTCTTTTCATTTTAGCCAAATTTTCGTAGCGAAGTGTCAATTTCTACGAATTTAAAGAGAACTTCGCTAGCGCATGTTGAGCACTGGAAAAGACCACTCCATTCACATTGACTTAGCGGTTATACTCTTGAGCAATATACCAAAAATCAGCTTGATAATATTTTGTCTGAGGTCAAAGTTGAAATTCTATTTGTTTGCCTTCATTTTGTCGCTTTTCTTACAGCTAGTATAAGTTTCTGAATAATCTTACTCTTCAATTTTCAGCAACAAAAAAAAAACATCCAAACTTTCATAAAAAAAATATAATGTAGATAATTTTTTTATGAGCTATTTTTTCGTATCTCTCCCTACGAGGGAGAAAAATTCAAAAATCTGTACTCAAAAAATGATGAATTGTTATACTGCCTAATGTGTCTTCTCCAAGATCACCTATGATGAGTGGTAGAAAAAATGTAATGCAATATTTTTGCGAAAAATTTGGTGTAGAATAATTTTATATAGTAATAATTTTTTCGTATCTGGCATTATAACGAAGAAAAATCCAAAAAACTCATTAATGTAACAAGTGGGTCATTTTACTCAATGGGTCATCTTCAAAGTCGTTTTGTTGTCAAACGGTAAATGATAAAGAAAAATACGTTGAACATAATTTTTAGGTAATTTTATGTAGATTAATTTATTATAAATCTAATTTACTCGTATAGGTCGTTGCAAGTAGAAAAAATTCAATAAACTGTTTTTTTGGAGGTTCAACCGTCCGTAGGAGGCCACACGTCAACACTACATGAGAAGAGTTTTAGTATGCTCTTTGTGGTTTTACTCCTGACAAGTGTACCAAAAATCAGCGCGATAACAATTATTTCCTATCCATTCCCATCAGATGTCTAGAATGCAAGATTCTTTTAATTCCACCTACCAACCTTGGTTAGGCGAGGAGGCGCAGGGAAATTGAGCTGTTTTGTTCTTATGGATGCTCAATACTTTGACAACAATTTTTTGTACCAAATGTTCAGTTCATATCTTCATAGTGAAAGTACTACGCAAATATTATAAGCTTTATAGGTACAGCAAGTAATTATAGATCAGTCTACCTGAGAAATAATCATCATCTTGACAATGCAACTGATTTATACCGATGAAAATGATAAGCTTGGAATAGAATGCATTCATTATACGGTTCTATTGGAACAGTTCGCTAATTTAGATTCATTCGTTAATTTTGTATTGTTTTCGAAATTTAGTTCCTAAAAAAAAAACATGCAACAAAAAATAAGCTATTTACAATGGTATTTCACAGAATAAGGGGAAGGGATAATAACTGACTGCAAGAGTCGCAGTCCTCGCCTTCGACTCATGCTACAAATTACACAAGTGTGAAACAAAATTTCACCGAAGTGTTTTTTCACTGTGACTAAATCTGAGGAGATGGAGCGAATTTTTGTTAGGAGTGAAGTTCAAATACCCTGTGCAATATGCACACTACCTAAAGAAATAGGAACAAGTATAGTAATTAAAGGAGCTAGTATCTACATATTTATGAAAAAAATTTTTGTGAGCATTTTGTCCTGTACAAAAATCTAGATTTCCTAGACTGAATTGTCAAGTTATTTTTTCAGCATTTTAGGTACGAAAGAAAGATAATAATGCGTTGACTGAAATTCAGCCTTTTATGGTATTTTGCAATGAGAATTGGCAAAATATGATTTTTGAACAAATGATTGATTTTTCATCATGAAGGAAATCGATTGAACCGCGTGTTTTTGAGTCAACATACAGGAAATTTAAACCAAATGTAATGAAAATAACTTTCGTATGCCACCATTAAAAAAAAAAAAATTCATAACCTTCTAGTTAATTACCTAGTGTAGTGGCGTATAATTTGGCATACAGAACGAGAGATTAAAGTTAGATTGCCGAACTGTACCTACTCATTTCATTTCGTGAAAACTCATATAGTAAAATGATACTTTTTCCTCTCAAATTATCGGTAGTAAATTACTTCCAAAGAAACAAGCATTATAAGTTTTATTTTTTAATTTATGAGTGGTAAAATTGAATTTGCAAGATAATGCTCGTTAAAGATTGGTGAAATTGTGGTGTTTTAGGAAAAGACAATGTAGCGTCATTATTATCGCTGAAGATAAGCTCTCGTTGGGTTTTTCCGTTTGTATGGAGGACTGGTTTCACGTTTGTCATCCGTACAGAGGTGTTTAGTTCCCCGAGTGTCTTGTAGCGATCTAGTTAAATTTTGAACACGAGTAAGCAGCTGAAGTATGGCTGGCTAGCATAGTTTGAGGATCACCTCTGGGGAACAGGGGCGCCGCGTACTGCAGTTTCTGCGGGTAGTTTGTATTTTCGTTTTCCGTAATGTGTTTTAATCAAAAGTTGACATGTGATAAATTTTTCAAAATAAAAGTTTCGTGTTGTGGCGTCAATTGTCATTGTGTTTTATTATATTCTACGCCAAGTTGTCGTATACGCTACATACGGCATCCCATGGTGAGGAGAGACACATAGTTTTGAGGTTATGTTGCTGATGATTTTCATACCACCCATTTTTGGAGTCATGTTGTTGGTAATTTTTACGCGAATCTTCGGAGCCAGGTTGCTGATCATTTCCGTGCTAATTTTTGGAATTGTGTTGCGGATGATTCACAAGTCAAGTTTGAACGAATATTGATTATTATTTCCCTGTCAAATATGACAATATGTCGATTATTATGTTTATGAATGTTGATTATTTCACTTCTATTTTTTTATGAATGTCGATTATTTCACTTCTATTTTTTTTTAATGAATGTTGATTATTTTATGCTGATTATGATGTTCAAGATTTTATGGATATAATGTCAATTATGATGATCCTAAATTTACCGGTTATGTTGTTCCTAAAATTTCTATGATACTAATAGTTACCTTAAATTTTTATATTATGTTGTCCTATGTGTTGTGTCTCCCACTTATTGTGTCATATTACTCCATCTCATTTGTGTTTAAAGTTACATATCGTACGTATATTGTAACGAAGATTGTGTGCGCTGCGGTTTCCGTTTTCCTTGGGGGGGGGGGGGGACTTAGAAATTTATATAAACAAGTTTATAACTAATCGTTGCATTTGAATTTTAAGGTGGTTTTTGACATATGTTGATACAACTTTGACCTTGTGAGTTAACCTTTCGGAAATTATGGCAGAGGAATTTAATAACGGCGATCCGTTAAGGAGGTCAGCAGATGATGAGACGAGTGCCGAAGTCGGTGATGAAAGTATTGAGGACGAGGAGGGTGAGATTATGACCCCTGAAATTATCGCTGAATTTACGAGAGGAGATTCGGGAAGTCAGGGAAACAATAGATGCGTTATTGCGACGTTGTGACGACGACATTACCGAGATTAAAGCTGAACATAAGCACGAAATTAAACGTATTGAAAATTTAGTAAAAGAGAAAATTCATTGCGAGCGTAATGGCGACAGAGATTTAGCTAGTGTTGTAAATAAAGATGAGTCAAATGTTCAGCGTACGCGCCGCAGTAGCTCAATTTTGGTTTCGGTTGGTTCGGGTCACGAAATTTTAGCATTAATGCCTATTTTTAAAGACGATGGTCTGTTATCTCCTCCGCGATTTGTCCTTGAATTTGAAAGAGTGGCTGGGCGATTTAACCATGAAGAGAGAAGGAAAATTATTTATTTTTGTAGCAGAATAAAAGTTCCTAATCCAATGTGGGATTTAGATTTAAGCGTTTCGGACGGCGAATTCATTGACTATAAGGAAGCGTTCTTGGCGGCTTATTGGTCGCGAGAAAGTCAAAAGGCTCTAAAACGTAAATTTCAAGAAACAAAAATTGAATATAAAGGTGCCGCTCAATTACAATCGTGGCTTAGGAATTGGTATAATCAATTATCTTCATTAACATACGGAGCTCTTCACACGGAGGAGATAATAGAGCAGATGATTAATAAGTTGCCATATTCATGTCGTGTTTATCTAAAAGTCGTGGATCACTCTGATTTTAATGTATTGGTAGAACGGGCTAGTCAGGTGGTAGATGAGAGCCATTTTCATGATCGAAATGGTTTTCACGGCGATGCTGGCCGAGGTGGACATTCTCGCGGTATGCCCATGCGCGAAAATGGTGCAAGTAGACATAATAATAAGTACGATCGTTATGAAAATCGAGATAGATATAATGATGATCGTTCCCAAAAGGGTGATTTTAAACATGATGGTGGCGGTGGCTCATATTATGGTCGTGAATATGGCACTCGTAGTCGAAACCAAAACAGGAATAATCGTGAAGGTGAAACTCATAATTCTAATTGTAAAAAGGTAGACAAGATGATGCCTGATGAAACTCAGGGAAACGAGAAGAGCCTTCCCTGGTCATAAATGAGAGGGAAAGCGATTCGTTAAATGATTCTAATGAAAATGTATTGTGTTCGAATAACATGACTGATAGTGTAAAGTCATTTCAGCGATCGTTTCCTTTGATTTTTCGACTCGAAAAACTTGCACAAATGATTGGTGATAGCACTATGTTCGAAATAATAAAAGCATGTAATGTGATGAAAAGTAACCTGTCGTTAAAGCATTATTATTCTGTCTTTTCGCATATTACCATCGATTATTTAATAAGCTATATAAAGAACTTCAACGATTTTTATCCCTTCGTAGTGTGGTCAATTGCCTATTCTGATCAATTCAATAGGGAAAATTATTATTCCACATATCGTTTTTCTAAAGCTATGCATAAGCTTATCGAATATTTATTTAATAATAATGAAATTATTTGAGGCCAAATGAGTAATTAATTAATCAATTTATAATCGCTGTTAGAACGCTAATGTAGAATAGGATACATAGAAATCACTGTTCAAGCGTCTAGATTGCCATATATGAAAATTTCAGCTCGAAAAATTCGCGCCCTAGCCAGTGTTCGAACCCCGGACCTTAATTTTTAGAGTTGAAATTCTCATATATGACAATCTAGACGCTTGAACAGTGATTTCTATGTATCCTATTCTACATTAGCGTTCTAATAGTGATTATTAATTGATTAATTCATCAATATTAATCCAGTAAATATAGATTTTTTACTAAAAAAATTCTCAACGGAATTTTTTGTCATAAATAGGTATGTGAAGACTACTTACACTAACAACATAGGTACCAAAAGTCCCGATTCCTAGGTGGTGTGCATATCGCGCAGAGGAGGTTAAAAAATCATGGATTGTTGCTATATATCCTCAGTGTTTGATCAAAAGTCAAAAATAGTTCAGTGAATTTTTTTGTTCTACGCTGAATTTCCCATGCAATTTTTATATGAACATGTTTTTCCACGACTCATAGGTGGGAAGTCGGAGGTGATTGAAATTTGACACTTTAGAGGCTCTATTACAATGTATTCAATAATCACTGCTCAACATCTTTCAGGTCATGTCTTGTTTCTGATAAGTTTTCTATAGATATGATGGAGGAGTATTAGAAAACCAGGATTTCATTAGTCAAACCACAGAAGTGTCCATTTCAGGGTGACACTGACGGAGAAAAGACAAAGTTTTGGTCGATCTATATTTTTTTTTAAATAATAAAAAATACTTTTAGTTCTCGGACCGAGATGAGGATTAAAAAGCAACGAAGAAAATTTCAAAAACTATACATTAAAAAATTTTCGATTTTTTTGAATTAATAATGGCGAATTTATGAGCGTATATTTGTTATTTGTGTAATTTTTACTAACGAAAGAAATCAAAAATGTCGATTCAAAACGTATTTCCGCTATTTGAATCAAAATTGTTCCTATGTCAATGAATAGAACATAAAATTATGCATCGAAAACAAGCCTGAATCCATCTTAATGATTGGAAAAGGAACTAGAAATTACGTACTTTTCACGTTTTTTGAAGTAAATACCAAAAAAATGTTTATTTAAAGTTATTATATGGGAACGAAAAATCATGCCATTGCAGCTTGAAATTATGCGCTTGAAAGAAAAGCACCCAGCTCTAATTTAATTAATCTACGAAGGAGCTAAAAATTTTCAAAATTTAGAAAGTTCACATTTTTCGACAATGTTGGAAAACACATGCATATATACAAACTTTGAAATTTCTAGCTTCTTCGTAAATTAACTAAACTTGGTGGAAAATTTTGTTTCCGGTACATGATTTTAAGCTTTCTATTCAATAGCATATCCTCGTTCCGATACAAGAAATTTAATTGGAATTTTTTTATATTCTCTTCAAAGAGATATGAAAAATGCAAACTGTTCAAATTTTGAAATTCCTACTTCCCCTCCAAATTAATAAAATGGACGGGGCTTATTGTCTACAATATATAATTTTATATTTTAAACAATGCCATGCAAATCGTTGTTCCGATGCAAGAAATTTAAATGAAAACTTTATTGGTATTCTATTCAAAAAAGCGTAAATGCATGTTTTCGAAATTTTGGAAATTTTGAGCACCTCCTTAAATTATTAAAATCGATTGGGACGTTTTTATTACGATGTTTAATTTTATGCTCTATCCAATGCCATTATCTTTTTCCAATATAAAAAATTGAAATAAAATTTTTTCGGTATTTTCTTCAAAAACTCGTATAATGAAATGCATAAGTTTCAAAGATTTAAAATCCCAACTCCTTCTCAAATCATTAGAATGGATTTAAGCTAATCGTTTTTCATGCATTATTTTATGGTCTATTCACTGCCATTGTCACAATTTCGATTAGAAAATCGGAAATCCATTTCAAATCGACATTTTTGATATTTTCGAGAGTAAAAATGGAAAAATGGTGATTATACGCTCATAAAGCTACCATTAATGATCCAAGGAATTCAAAAATATTTTGGTACATAGTTTTTGAGATTTTCTTTTCAGTTTTTTAATCCTCATCTCCATCCGACTACTTAAAGTATTTTTTGTTACCTTTTTGAAAAAGTACAGAACATCCAAAACTATGTCTCTCCCCTCATCACAGAAACGACGCTTGGAAGGGTTTGACAATGAAATTATGGTTTTCTAGCATCCCTCTATCACATCATATAGAAAACTTTTCAAAAGAAGACATGGTCTGAAATTTGTGGAGTAGTGTTATGCTATGTGACCTGAAATATACGAATGAAAAATGCATATAAAATGACTTGTGATCGCAAACCAATTCAGTCTCAGTCATGATCCTGTAGGAGTATCAACGCTCTCCCCTGACCCTCAAATGTATACCTACCCAAGTCTGAATTTTTTAATGCAACTAAAATGCGGTAATGTAATGCATAATTATATACCTATTAAGGTGGTTCAAAAATGCATGTAAAAATTCTTTTTGATCATAATTTCTAATTTTTTTTTTACATTAAAAACACGCCAAGTGTACAAATTTTTACGTAAAAAAAATTTTACTGATGATGCATTAAAGTTTAATAATGCAATTTCTTATGATAAGAAAAATTATATTTTTCAATTTTTTAAATTTTTCAGATTGATAAATTTTGCCTATCAAATGTATTCCAAAATTGCTTTCTATTTCTAAAGGGGGGTCTTCATTTTTAGTATCATTTTTATATTATATGAAATGCTGATGTTTGACAAAAACTCCATATTTGCCTTGTTTGAACTAATATTTTAAATACTTTTTTAGCTGAGTTTTTAACTAAAAAACGACAGCTATTACAGCCTACCTGATTTGGGAAGGAGACGCTGCGTTACTCCTTCTCACTAATCGCTCGGGTACTCAAATGAGCGCTTTCCTTCCGAATTTAGGAAAATTTTCTTTCATTACTGGTGATTATTGACCCACAAAAACCCTTTTTTTTGGGGGGGGGGGAGATTCAAACCTCACTGTGTGATACGCACACCACCTGGGAAGGAAGACTTTGAGTATGTTATGGGAAAAAATTTTTGTTGAGAATTTTTTTTAGCAATCGACCTTTATAATTATGGTCTAGATTTACTAGACTAATTATTTGCATGGAAGAAAAAAAAGTTCTTGTTTCGTTCATTTACTCGAATTACTCTACTCCACAAATTCCAGGTCATGTCTTCTTTCTGAAAAGTTATCTATATGATGTGATGGAGAGGTACTAAAAAACCAGCTTTCCATTGTCAAGTTGACAAAAGTGTCGTTTCAGAGGTGTGAAGGAAGGAACAAAATTTTGATCTATTTCTACTTTTTCGAAAAAAAAGTTTAGCGCTCGGATTGAGATGAGATGAGGATTGAACACATTGGTTATTACTGCTGCAGTTTTATTAATTATTAGGTCCCATCTCCTGTGGTAATATACCTTCTAACAAAATTCGCTACACAGATACCTAAATGGTAAAGTATGGTTGCTTCCCTAGTCAGTTAAATAATAAGTTTAAATATGTTCAACACTCACATTGCTATTGCGGTTTTCAGTTTTCTCATTGAATATGATTATACTGAAGTTCAATAATGAATGCTCCAAACTCGCAGACGTCAATTCTCCAAATCGTGATGCTTTTTGGGATGTTTTAGATTTACACTTTTGAATTCAGCAATATTAAAATGAAAGAAATTTACTTATCACAATTGTTTTTTCGCGAAACATATGTAAGTAAACTGCCAATTATGCATAGGTAAATTACTTCAGAGTACTTTTACTTTGAACTTTGTTGCAGATATCTCCTTAATTAGTTTACCGATTAGTTGTTATCGAAAAGAGGGAATAATTTTGATTTGAATAGTAAAGGGAAATTGGCACACTTTAATGAGACCAATATTAATAATATACTCTGATAATAATATGATTATATGATGTAGAACCAACCATGTGCCAAAACTTGAAATTTTAAGTAACGCGAATGGAAAGTTTTGAAAAGCGGAAATTTTGCTATATTGCTTTCTGGAACATAAGTATGAAAAGAGTGTTCCATAATGAGTTGATCTACATCCAATTACCTACGAATATCGATACGGTCATTCTGTGAGGAACGTTTAACCCCGACTCACAACTTCTTATTTCTAATGATGAAATTTTGAATCTGAAATGATTATTTTGTATGGAGAGTAAGTTGTATGGAGAATAAGTATGACTTCATAGATAAGATATTGTTGCGTCATATTCTTCAAGTTTTGATTATTTGCGCTAATGTGAAGAGTGAGATGTAAATACGTAATATAGAGCTACCCAAGGTCAACACGACCCAGAAATAGGAAACCTTCTAAAGGTTGGTATGTACCTACCTTTCGAATGGGTCTATCTCATTCGAAAATTGACAGCTTCAATTCATAAAATAAATGAAATCTACTGTTGAATATCGTTTAAACTTTTTTATTAGAAATAACATGACGTGTGTATGTAGGGAGTTCTAAAGATCTTAACAACTTTGATTAATGCATGATTCGTACCTAATTAGTTTAACAGCATTGGTAGATTTCTCGTTTAAAAAATATCATATATTACTTACAACAACTTTTTAGAATTGCATGATGTTATCATTGAACATGTGCATGTGATGTGTTGTCTATAAGAATGAAAAGGAGCGATCGGTTTTTTAATTGATGGTAGGAGTTTCACTCATTCTTCAAATATGACTTAATCCTTTTTTTTTTAAATTATGTTTAATTACTTTTTTATTAAATAGTTTATATTGTTATTATTATTATTATTTCTTTGAATTTACCCTGTTTGTAAAAAGCCTTTTTCTGATTATATTTCGGTAATACTTAAATCAAAATGAACAAAAAACAATTGAAGTATTCACCTATAAAAGTAATTCCTCGTTTCAAAAAAATAAAGGCAATATACCTAACTTGTTCAGACAGTTAAACAAAAATAAATTCTGTTGTTGATTTATCATTTCTTGCAATTCAAAAATGAAGTTTCGTTCAATATTTCAAACTAAGTTAAACTAATTTCGATGTAATTTTTCTTTCTATATACCTAGTGATTCAAAGATATAAGCAGGATAAAGTCAAATATGGGCTAGATAAACATATTCTACTTCTTGAATTTTTAGTGACTATAGAGAATATTTATCACTATTTATTTTTTTCCTTCGAGATGTAGTGACAGTAAATTGCCTATATTTCGAATGAGATTGCTTCAAATTTTTCATTTATTTAAACTTTCCCTATCATAACAACCTATTTGTATTAAATATCTTACGTCCAAGTGATTTGAGTTTCACTAACGCAAAAATTTCAGTTCCTTGATCACATAATACACTATAATTTTTAAATCAGAAATTACTTTTTAAATTATTCTAAAGAAATTTATGACTGATAAATTCATTTTGACTGCATTACAATTACTCTATATTTGAAAAAATCTATTTCAAATAACTGGAAAAGCGATTTTTGCGCTGATTGAAACCACATTACTTGGACGACGGTATTTTTCTATTAAGTTACTTTTCGAGGTAGGTCTAAGATATTTGGATTGACTAACAGGAACCAGCAGATTGAAAAAGAAAAACTTGAAATGAAAAGTTGTTGTTGCAAGGTCAAACCTTCTTATAAAACTGGGGTTCGAACTTACAATTGTTAATTAAATTCCATTTTTGATTTTATGTAAATTTTATTTACATATCTGAAAACTAATTAATTTTCGTGTTTATTTTTGCAAAACTTGATCTTAAATTTTCAATTTTTCAATGTTTAATCAACTAATGAAACTAAAAACTCGCTTAATACATTGGAAAATAAGTTTCTCATCCTACCTAAGTATCTAGTTATTTTTTAATCAAATTTGATTTGTCTATTTTTTAGCTGAATATATTGTTTATTTTTTTTATTATTATTTTAACTTGATTGGTTCCTGTTTTCTATGCAGAGGCGAAACTAGGGGTATTGGGAATCAAAACACCCCCTCCCCAATATTTTCGCCAACAAAAAATTCGGCAGATTTGATTATTTTTGTCGGCAATTTCAACATCTAAGCTACGAGAAATAAGATAAAAATAAACAAAAATGATTAAGATATTCGAAGTTTTGGACTCGTTCGTCGGTGCCGATTTAATAACTTTGCCGACAACGCAATGCCGAATTATCACTAATTTATCAAGTAGAAAACATTTCATTTCTTCTAATTTTTTCAGACTCAGCTTCATAAAATATCGTTCGATTTGTTCTTCATAATCAGGTCATCAAGGGCATAGGAAGATAAGAATGGTGAATCTAGCCCGGAGCCTAATTTTGATGAAACTTGGGTGGTAGGTAAATAAGTACCCTTTAGAAACTTTCATTGCCAAAGTT
Organism: Phenacoccus solenopsis; assembly: GCA_009761765.1. Classification (NCBI taxonomy): domain Eukaryota; kingdom Metazoa; phylum Arthropoda; class Insecta; order Hemiptera; family Pseudococcidae; genus Phenacoccus; species Phenacoccus solenopsis. Next base: position 11,218 of record VFXL01000241.1, on the reverse strand, counting down.
TCAGACCCCCGGCCCCCCTCGTTTTTAAGAAATTAATTTTTAATTGAAAAACCAATTCGAATTTTTCTTTCACGCAATATGTGATTGACTTATTTCATTGAAAATTTAGTATATTTTACTGTTTCATAGGGGTTCTCTTGGAAAAAATCAGCAGCCCCCAAAATGATTTTATCCCCACTAAAAACCGTTTTTAACTATATTTAATTTTTTTTTACTATGATAACGCTTTGGCACAGTTATGAAATTGATATTTTTAGATGTCCCTTTAACCCCCGAATCACGTGGAATTTTTTCCGATTTTTCACTCGGGTACGCCATGTTGAAAAATGGTTAAAACTGATGATGGTTCCAAAAAAATATCAATAAGTGTGAGAAAATCAACTTTATAGGCCTAACGGTAGCTTTTGAAAACAAGAAGACCTGTTTAGTTTTCATCTTTTAAATTGAGCTACATATCTATTCGATTGTTATTTTAATATATCTTTTAAAAAAATCGATGTAATCGTTAATTTGTTATAGGATAAACAGGTATTATTATTCTCGCTTTATTGTTTTTTCTATTGTACACGAATACCTACTCAATAAATTGCCGATTGCAGTGATGTAATATAAAAAACTGAGTCGGCAAAAACTATCATTTGAACGTTACTGAGTCGGCAAAATTGAGGGTATTCCTAGAGGTCTACACCGCCGAAAAAATACGCCGCCGCCGCCAATATTTTCGGCGTTTCACGCGCCGCCGCCGCCGATGAAATTTATTGGCTTCGCCGCCGCCGCCGCCGCCAATTTTTTCCTGGCGGCGTAGATGGCGCAATACAAAAAAAAGGCCAATAGATTACATTTTTAGATTAGCGAAATGGAAACACTGATGGACGATTTGTGTTTTCAAGTTTTCGTTGCTTTCATGCTTTTTCAGTGTTCTATTCTATGTTATATATATTTTTTTGTTTTTTTTTTTTTTTTTTGTGATTGCAATACCTATTAATAAAATTCTTGTTCGTTTATAGGTATTTTTTTCAATTTTTTGTTCGCCGCCGACCACGCCGCCGCCATTTTCAAGCTAGCCGGCGGCGTGTTAAACGCCGCCGCCGCCGTAAAAAAAAAAATACGCCGCCGCCGCCGATTTTTACCCCGGCGCAGACCTCTAGGTATTCCACCTACCCCCGCCCCCTCCCCCAGTATATCACCCTGGTTTCGCCCCTGTTTCTTTGTTCATTGTACGTTGTTGTTATCACAGTTTCCATTCTGTATATCAGTGGTTTGATTTCTAGAAAGTGATCTAAATTTTAGACCTTGTAAATATTCTATAAATCTAAAAGCAATTGGTAATGATGACAAAGTGTATAGAATTGGATTTAACACTGCATTTAGAGGCGTCACAAATATTGCCATCCATTTATGTATCTGCAAGTTGAATAAAGTGCATTAAAACACACTTTTCAAAATTCTTTTAAGTTATGTAAATACACAGAAAGTGACTTACCATAGGTTCAATCCTATCTTCAGATAGAGATTGTACTCCTAGAATTATTATCGGAATCTTACAAGTTGTATCTGCTAATATAAATAGCGTCATACGAACGATCATAACTTTTTGTTGAAGGGATTTATCATTTAGTGTATTTACAGCTTGGTGTGTTTTTGTTTTTGACCCATACATTACCATGCAACTCAAAAGCATCATGGCAAATGCGACTATGTATAAAACTGGAACAATTTCTCAATAAGAATAAGTACATGATATTTAGTTTTATAATTTGGCTAATAATAATAATTATATGTAGGTGTGAATGAATGTCATAAGTAATATGGAGTTCATTGCCTTGAATATGAACTAAAACTATTAACTTTAATTTACCTGAGAAAACAAATATAGAATAGAGCGATTCATCTGGTTTACTGCTTGGCATATGCAACGGTAAACAAATGTCCAAACGACTGTAGAAATTTCTAAGAAAATGTTTTCCAACGCTTAATGTATTCCGCATTTTTGTTTCATTCATTCAATAAATTAGCAATAAGATAATTCTCACTCGAAATATTCGATTGGAAAAACTGGAAGGGGTATGATCGCAATGATTACTGCAACAATCCATGCTATAGTAATTGAGATTTTCGCTTGGTGTATTTCTTGTACTTGTGTTCGAAAAGGGGATATTATGACTAATAGTTGTTCGATAGCGATTACTGAAATCACAGATGCCATAGAAATACGTATTATTATAATAATTATGCATTCGCCGCCAGGTGAGTGTCTGAATTTTAAAAACTTAATAACTCTACGAAAACTAACACATCAGTGCAAATGCTGTTAAAGAACTGGAAAAGGTAGACATTAATCCGGCTAAATGACACCACATACTAGAGCGCCATTCGAAATCATTTCCGTTATAATGGTTTGTGAAAACAATATCGGCTATCACGACTATTAACAAGTAGAATCCCATGAATAAATCGCTGATTGCTAAGTTTTTCATTAGAAGGAAATTGATCTAAAATCAGACATTTAACATTTCTTTTTCAAAATAGATAATGATACTTAGATAATAAACACTCATGATATACCTTAGACTGTGATCATTTAATGCCTGAACGCCCAAATACCTGCAATGAGTTTCTCAGCATATATCTATAATAGTTGTTATTTATTGAAAAGGAATTTGGCGCTTTGCTTATATGGGGTTCAGTTGAACACACGTATATAACATAATAATAAAAATTACCTTATTTGTATAAAACTTATTGTATTTGGTGCGGAATACAATCACGAAAATGTTGGCGAAAATTGCCAAAATTCCAACAATTCTAACACATATCCTTAAAACTGTGTCGTTTAGTAATTCATTGCAAATATACTCGTCAACTATGGGATAGCATTCCAATAAGTCTCTCTCCATCATTAAACAGCATAGACGATATTCATCAGTTGTCCTAGAATTAATATTCGATGTAGTGTACCTGTCATTCTATATTGGTTTATAAGCATCGTATTGAACTCTTACAGTTGTACTAGGCACTGTAGAGAAAGGCTTGAGTGGCAAATAGGATTTAGGACATACAAAAGATGTTTTTTGAAGGCATAGGTAGATATCAAGTCCAAAAAATATAAATACATGATATAAAGTTTCGATATTCGTGAAATTTCAGTAGGTATGTTCTTTATTTTGAGTTGAAATAACTTTGACCAAATTTTCAGTTCAAACCGACCATTCAACGCAATATTACATTATTTCGTATACAATTGGCTGGAAAACTACTTAATAATCTCAGATCTCGATTCACTCCACCTATTCTCAAAATTTTGAGTTGGTCCATTGTGATTTACTTGAGTTATCGCATTGAAGTAGAAAATTAGTCCTTTATTTTAATATCAAACTATGTGTGACGTGATCGACTACATTAATATGGTATCCACAAATCTGAACTTGCCCGAATTAAAAGAAGTAGCGCATCAACTTACAAACTAGTCAACATCCCAGTATTATTAAACATTTCTCCATTGGTCCAAATGATTGAATTACGTGCCATATTTCTAATAGAAGAAATTACACGTTTATAAGAAATTGATGGAAAATATTGTGGATCATACAGTCGTCTAGTTTGCAGTCTTAGTACTATGATACTTACAACTCCGTTAAATTTTCAAGGTCTTTAAATGCATCTTTTTCAATTTTTCTAATTTTATTGTTTTCAAGTGTTAACATTTCCAGTTTTTTCAAACCATGAAATATACCTGTCGCTAATTTTGATATTTCATTACCACTTAAGTACCTGAAAAAATTAAATATTTATGTAAATAAAGAAAATTAAAATTAATTATGCTAAAATATTTTTGAAGATGATTATAGCTGAGCTTTGGACTTCTAAATTAGAGAGCTTTTTGTATTTCAAGTGTTGAATATAACTATACAATGAAGGAAATTAATGATAGGACTTGCAATTTGCTTAAATTTTGAAGGTTTTTGAAAACATTATTTTCCATAATTTTGATTTTATTTCTTTCCAAATTTAAGTAATGCAATTCTTGAAGATTTTGAAATGTATCTGCTCTCAATTCGTGTATTTCATTGTTGTTCAAATATCTGTAAGCACAATATGCAAAACATTTTGTTTATGTTATAATGATATAGGTGTCCTATTAGGAGCAGTTTTAATGAATAGGCAAAAAGGCATTAGGTACTAAAATTGTATTTTGAAAGCCAATCAAGACAATGTCTATTATTTAGTATTACCAGAAAAATGAAGTGAAANACAGTATCCACATAATATACACGTAGTTAGGCTTTGGACTTCATATCGTTGTTCGTATAATAAATTAACTCGTCCGAACAACGAGTACACCTATAATAATTGCTGTGCATATTTAACTAGAGATAAACTCATTAAATATCTCGTTTATATTATACCTCTTCTCAATTCTCGGAGAGGAAGTTTGCCTATGCGTATAGATATCTGCTACGATAGTAATTGGGTGTGAAGTGTTTCATGCAAATAATATACTAGCTCTTTCTGTAGGAGTTTTAGATTTCTCTAATTTTTAAAATTCAATTTGATGAATTCTAATAATTTTAATTTGTTTCCTACTTTTAAACAACTAGTTTAACCACGTGACATCGTGACCAATAACCATTTCAGTATTATCATTGTTTTTAAGCTAAGTTTTTGATTTGAAACGATAGCTATATTACAGTGTACCTTATTGGAGAGAGCTGGTTGGAAAGGCTAATTATTCCAATGAAATAATCATATGAACACATATTTCTCAAATTATAACTATTTGATGCTCGTCAAATTATTTTCAAATCCTTATTGTTTTGCTATTTTTTGCGTTTTTCCCATAAGGTTGGCAATGCTGTCAACCTGACTGGTTCTAATGATGTCACCTGGTGTATTTGGCCTCTCATTGGCTATTTGTTATTCAAAATATGTTCCATTAATGTAAGATAGCAGCGTCCTTCATCTTTTCCTCCTGTTAGTTGTAGCGTTTGTGAATAATGGTGTTAACTTCAGACGTTTTCTTAAACTGAATAATTTTTTAAACATTCAAAGTTATGTTTTTCTTCAATTTTTATACAGAAACTTTAACACTTATGATCCACCATTTTAGATCCATTTTGACTCAAATTGAAGAGGTCATATTCTGGTCATTAACTAATTCCACACACAGAAGTTTGACCTTTCTAGGCTGATTTGGTAACGAGATATGGATGATTCATGAAATACCCTATGGCAATTTCCCCTCCAAAAGCTGTTTTTTGCTGTAATTCTCCTCCAAATTCACTTGGGAAGCTCAAATTAGAATAAGTTGGTCCCTTGGGCTCATTTTACCGTATGACACCACAATAAAATCTTCGTGCTTTCGTGTACCACACCTCATTTCAAGTTCGAAAGCCCTCCTTCTCCCTTCCAACATCATGTATGATTGGAGGTGAATTGGGGATAGTATTATTCTTATGCGCAATAATCGTATGAGTTCTTATTCATTACATTTTTATCAACTTAAGCTCCTCAAGCTCAACTCAAATTTTGATAATCCGCCATTTTGGATCCATTTGATCCAAATTCGAGAGCTCATATTCTGATTACTAACTAACCCCACATACAAACTTTGACCTTTCTAAGTTGATTTGGTGTGGATATATGGAAGATTCAAGGAATTGCATGACTCAAAAACCTGTTTTTTGTTTTAACTCCCCTCAAAAAACACTTAGGAAGCTCAAATTTGGATTTGTTGGTGTCCGTAACTCATTATTTCATATAAAATCAAGAACAAATATTTTAAGCTATTTGCTCCTTCTCCAGCTCTCCTCAAAATTTGAGTGATACGCCATTTTTAATTTTTTCGAAAAAAAGTACCTTTGTTAGATTTCTAAGAAAAGTCTTTCACCAAGTTTTGAGCGAATTTCATGAATACCCACTGGCGCTACTCGTGGGGAAAATTTATATAAAAGCTGCAAGGTAAAAAGTCGAAATCAATTCCGGAAAAAATAAAAAAAAAACTCGAACTTTTTCTATTGCGCTTAAAAAGCTATTTTTTTTAATTAGTAAAAAATCAGAAAACTCTGGAAAAAGTTGACCCTACAGCCCCAAAAATTTGAGATGTGTGTTTAAGAATTAAATACCATTGAGATACGATGTCTTGAAAGCACATAAGCAAAAAAGTGTAGCAGAAAGTTATATCAATACAAATAATTGAATTTTTTTGATAAGTAGAAGTACATATCAGTTTTTCTTGCTATGTAATAAAGTACATATAAGAGAAAGTTATACTTCCTATCCCTTACAAAGTCGCGAAGCGACGAGGAGGAAGAGAGCTGAGCGACAGCAAGCCCACATACGTATATTCCCAAAAGTTGGACATTTTTCAGATGATACAAATGGTCTGAAACGCAAATATTTGAAATCCCACCCTCCCCGACCCTGCCTTCCCAAATCAGGTAGACTGTAATAGCCATCCTTTTTAAATTGAAAACTCAGCTAAAAATAAATTTTAAAAAGGCATAGTAAGAAATTAAAAAATGAGTGTTGACCTATAATATTTACTTTACAGATGCGAGAACACTGAAAAAAAATAATAAAACAATGATACAAACAGAAAAAAATTATTTATTGAAACTATATGGAGAAATATTCTTGAAGAAAAATTGGAGTGGAAAAGGTATTTTTAAAGAGGTTTCGAGTCACAAATTACTTAAGGAAGGTTTGAGGAGCTTCAAATACCTCAAACTCGATAATTAAGAACTAATGTAACTAGTAGGGGTGAGAAATATACTATACCCCAAATGCCAAGAAGGGTTATTATTCTCATAATATGGTTGGTTGGATGAAAGGTCAAAAACTTTAGTTCATTATCTCATATAAAAGAGCGAGTGAAAAGCACAGAAATGTATGAATTTCAGCTTCCTCAGTGAATTTGGAGACGTGGTACTTCAAAAAATGGTTCTTAAAGGGGAAATCGTCACGATAGGAGATTTCAATTATCTTTTGTCATCTCACCAAATGTACTTCGAATGATGAAACTTTATATGGGGGGTTAGTTTTAGACTAAAATATAACTCTTCTTCGAAAATCTTAACTATCATGAATTTTTGAAGAAAAAAAAATTCACTCATCTCAGTACATACTACGTAGAAACTAACAGTTTGAATATTTTTTACTAAAATGCTTTTCATTTGAGAAATTTTTATTCAAATGTTTTTATTTGTTCTCCTCAAGTATCTCTTGGATATTTTCAGTTCCCCATTCCTCGAAATTTTCATGACAATAGTCGTAAAAAGGTGAAATCTTAAGAAAATGGTGTAAACAATAAAAACCTTTCTAACTTGAAAACAAAGCAGGTTGATTTTTAGCCTCGATGTAAAGAAAATTGCGGCGTAGAGTGTGGTCGAATCAAAAATTAAGGATGAGAGAGCTATGTTGATACACAAGTCGAAAGGAATAAAACAAGCGTTTCTGGATAACTTTGACGGATTGAATAGAGCCGAAAGACAAATAGAAAAATTGATGGAAAGTAACGTACGACCTAAGTTACAGTTGAGCGATATGTAAAGAGGTGGTTAGCGGAAGGCTATACTGACGTTAATGAACTGATTTCTCCTCGCAGTTTTATTTTCGAAACTTTAATTCAAAGTTCATTTATAATTGTCAATTTCTTGAATGTCTGTTGCGTTTTGATGTTTAATTGGACACAAGCAATAGCGTTTTGATCAGACTGTGGTTTTGGTGTTACTGCATCTTACCAGATGACGATTTATATTTGTAAAGAGGGAGTGGTTGTCGAGGAGGAAAATAGCAGAAAGAAGACAATAAGCGTGACTTTCGTAATGACTATAAATTTATATACCTAACAGAAAGTTACGACACTGCTTACTGTATTAGCTCCGTTCGGGAGTCGAGATTGTCTCTAGTCAATTACACTGATCGACGTGGTCGGCGCTATTGATTAAATAAATATGAGTTTATTACCAGGGAGTCATTATACGGTGTACGCGACGCCAATAAAAACTGAAAAAAGTAATAAAAAATTCTGCGCGTATAACTCTTTGAAATGTGGAGGTGAGACGAGATGAGACGCGATCAAACGAGCTTCGATATAACGACGTGGAACGGCGTACTGGCGGTATAACGTCGGATACTGTGTTATTTTAATTATAAAAACCAGACAGAAAAGTTATAAAATAAAGAATAAAATCGATAAATCGACGATACACTCAGCTACTGATAAAACGACCTAATGTTCGGGCAATAGGGATGTTTCGTCCGCAGCGAGAAAAATGTCCATGTTCTCGTTCATGTCGTTAATACAAACGAAGAGGTTTTCCGCTTAATGAAGCGAGTAATTAAACGATACGATGTTTTTTTTTTTTCGCCTGAGGTTCATTTTATTGTTCTCATTTAATATGCGAGCATATTGGCCCTTATTATGAATGATATTATGAAAATGGAAAGAGGATTAATTTTTAGGAAGCAGCTTCATACATGGAAATGTGAGGTACCTACTGTAACCCGGGTATGGCAATACTCCATCTTTGATTTGTATCACTAATGCAATTTTACATAATTTCACTTCACAGAAGAGAATCTTTCAAAGTATTTTTTACCTATATTTTGATGACGCAAAACAAAATGAATAGACAGCAATTTCGAGCATTTTTTTTTTTTTTCAAAATTCCAGCTACTTAAATTAATCTGAAAGGGATATAGAAGAGATTAAACTTGAGATAAAGTTGAAGCAAAGTAGAAAGTATGGAAAATTGAAAAAATGTCAAAACGTAAATTTATAATATGTTTAGTATACTGAAAAATGGAAATGTAGTAAATATGTTTTGAAACTTTTTTCGTGGCAATAGAAATCATAATTTAATACTTTATGACTTTAATTTTATTAATATCCTATTGCATAACTACATTATTTTTCCTAAGAGTATCAGAAATATCGAGAGAGATTTTCTCGCTGAGGGACGTGGCCTTCAATTAGACACCAGGTATGCTGCGTTATATCGTATAATATCTAGAATTTTTCAGTGTTGTAGGAACAAACCCAAAAACGAGAACAAAGAACAACAAGAACGGAGAGTTTTTATTGTTCTTGAGGAACAGGACCAAGAATAATAACATAAAACTAATATGTTTGAAGATGAGAGCAGAACGAGAACAGAATATTTTCAAACTTGAAGATCAAAGAACGAAACGAGAGCCAACTAATGCACAATGTTGAGGAACGAGAACAAAAACAAGAATGATGTAATTTTTAGTTGTTCTTTGTTCTTGTGAAAGTTTATGGTTCATCATAAAAATGAATAGAAATCATGAGGGGAAAGAGAGCGTAGAAAACTGAAAAAGCGAGTATGTGCTGCTTATTCCCATAGGTAATTTTTTTTATTAGCTGAGTTTTTAACAAAACGATAGCTATTACAGCCTACCTGATTTGGGAAGGGAAGGTCGGGGGAGGGTGGGGTCTTCAAATCTTTGCGTTTCAGACCATTTGTAATCATCTGGCAAATGTCCAACTTTTTGGTATATATATATATATATATATATAGTGATCTATGGTCAAAGTGGCATCACTTTGCACATTCCTCAGAAGTGCATCTAATGTCACGTTAACGACACCACAGTGGCGAACGGAATGTATAATTTCATAGGTTTTCTTGGAAACAAATTTTTAAAATGATGCCACTTTACCTGTAAACATCAAAAAAATGAGCTACTACGACCGTAGACCGAAAAAAATTTTTTTGTATGAAAAATAGAATATTAGTGGTAAAGTGGCATCACCCAAATAACCACACCAGTGACGTCATGACACATAGCTGAATCGATGAGCAATGTGATGGTAAAGTGGCATCAAAAAAAAGATGCCACTTTGTAAAAAAGATGCCACTTTACCTGTAGACGACGAAAAATGATGCCACTTTATCCAGATAAATCTATATATATATATATATTTTTTCCCCCACGCGTAGCGCCGGCGAGTATTCATAAAATTCGCTCAAAATTTGGTGAGGAACTCTTCTTGAAAATGCGCAGAAGTATTTTTTTTGTTTTTTCGAAAACTTTCAAAATGGCGGATCACTCAAATTTTGAGGGGGGCTGGAGAAGAGGGAAATAGCTCAAATTTTTCGTTCTTGATCTCATATGAAAGAGTGAGTCACGGACACCAACATATTTAAATTTCAGCTTCCTAAGTGCATTCTGAGGCGAGTTAGCAAAAACCGGTTTTTGAGAAAATTGCGTTTTTTGTGTCACTCACTTTGCGCAGGCTGGTGTGGATAAAATTCGCTCAAAATTCGGTGAGGAACTCTTCTTGCAAATACGCAAAAATAGTTTTTTTTTTTTTTGATAAATTTCAAAATGGCGGATCACTCAAATTTTGAGGGGGCTGGAGAAGGGGCAAATAGCTCAAATTTTTTGTTTTTGATTTCATATGAAAGAGTGAGTCACGGATACTAACATATCCAAATTTCAGCTTCTTGAGTGCATATTGAGAGGAGTTAGATCAAAAAACGGCTTTTTGAGGAAGTTTTGAGTCATGAAATTTCTTGAATCTTCCATATCTCCCCACCAAATCAAGTTAAAGTGGTCAAATTTTGTGTGTGAGGTTAGTTGGTGACCACAATATGACCTCTTGAATTTGGATCAAAATGGATTCAAAATGGCGGATTATCAAAATTTTGAGTAGAGCTTGAGGAGCCTCAAGTTGGTAAAAATGTAATTAATATGAATTCATATGGTTATTGGGGATAAGTTGTATACTATATCCCGAATTCACTTATACATGATGTTGGGGGGGAAGGCGGGGTTACCAACCTAAAATAGTGGTGGGGTACAGGAGGGGTCGAAAATTTTTTATTGCTGTGTCATATGATAAAATGAGCCCAAGTGACAAACGTATTTTGATTTTAGCTTCTTCAGTGATTTTGGAGGGAGTTAGAGCAAAAAACGGCTTTTAGAGGGGAAATTGCTGCAGGAAATTTCATGAATCTTCCATATCTCATCACCAAATCGGCCTAGAATGGTCAAACTTTGTGTGTAGGATTAGTTTGTGACCAGAATATAACCACTTAAATTTGAGTCAAAATGGATCCAAAATGGCGGATTTACAAAATTTGAAGATAATTTGAGGACCCTCAAATAGTTATAATTTGAGAAATATGCGTTCGCATGATTATTTCATGGCAAGAAATACTACATTTGTGTCAAATTGAACTTCTTAAGT